>JADRCD010223006.1:7381-44371 GCA_019843815.1 Montemys delectorum
TCCTTTCCTTTCCTTTCCTTTCCTTTCCTTTCCTTTCCTTTCCTTTCTTCTTCTTTAAAGACAGAATGTCATGTCACCCAATAGCTTTCCACTTCCACTCCCCCTGGCAACACATCCTGAGTCCTGAGGCTACAGAATCGGTACCACTGCGCCCAATTTCATGTTTAATTGTCCTCAGGGCTTCCTGCATGCAGGCTAGGTAAGCATTCTATCAGCGAAACCACATGCCCACCAACTGAGTTACACCCCAGCTCCCAGAAGTGCTTTGACACAATAAGGAACCATTTAGCCCTGCCGAAGCGTGACAGTGAGTGCTGAATTTTAAAGAAGTGGAAAAATTCAAACTTGAAATGCTGTATTTGGCTTTTGGACCTGGGGTGGATCAAGGCTGTTTTCCCTTCTGAGGGAAGCTGCCTCTCTGGAAGGTAGCCTCAAGAGTTAGATTCTATTCCCCCTACTCCTCTCCTCTCCTCCCCTCCCCTCTCCTCTCCTCTCCCCTCCTCTCCTCTCTTCCTCCTTTCTCTCCTTCCCTTTCCCTTCTCTCCTCTCCTCTTTCTCCTCCCCTCCCCCTCACCCCCTCTTTGTGTGTGTGTGTGCGTGTGTGTGTGTGTGTGTGTGTGTGTGTGTGTGTGTTAAAGGACAACTTGTCGTAGTCAGTTTGGATCCCTCCTTCCAGTTTGGATGGGTTCTGGGAGTAGAATACAGGTTGGTATACCTTTGTGTGGCATGCCCTTTACCCAGTGGGCCAAGGAGATGGCCCAAGTGTTAAGTTTGTTTTAATTTACATTTTTTTTTTTGGCCTTTGCTTTGTGCTGTTTTTCTGTAGGTGTGTAATGTGACCCCAGACATGTAGCATATATGTACCATTAGAAGAATAAAATCAACCTGGTTTGATGCTTCCCATGGGCAACCTATAGGTCGTGACCCTGTAACACATCAGTGAACTTTACTCCTGGGTCTGTCTGTTCCTTCAGACAGGACAGGGATGATTACGAGAGCATAATTGGTAAGCTTCCAGCCCCATCAAAGGGCAAAAGAACAAAACTGCATGGGTAGGCTGCTGGCTTCCAGTTCCCTTCTGTTTGGTCTCACCTCTAATCACCCGCACACTAGTGCTCAGAGAACTCTGCTCTCTCCTCAGAGAACCCAGGCGTCTGGGTGCTGGATTAATCTGTAGCTGCTGGGGGGAGTTGTCAACCAGTGGAAATTCTGCCAGCGATCTGTGGCACCCGTTTCAACAAACACGAACTGAATAACATTTCCTCCTCCCCTGCCCCCAGTCATCCATCTGTCTTTTCTTATCCAAGGTTTGAGTTTCAAACAGGGTGGAAAGCAAGCTCTTGTTCAATCCCATATTTGTCCTAGGAAGACAATCTATGACACAGATGATATTTATAACGGACGATAGGTTCATCAATAAGCAAATATCATTGGTTGGAACCAACAAGCTAAATGTAAAATACATGAAATTCAGTCTTGTTGTCCTTTTGTTCAGGAAAGTTTTATCCTTTTGTGAAGTTCACGGGTGTCTAGTTTTGAGGTTGCTTAGGACTTCTGAACAATTTACGGATGCAAATGGGGTAGAAGGGTAAGGAAGAAAATAATCTAAAAAAATGTAAAAAAATGTTATTAAACATGTTAGTTAAAAGGTCCAATTTCTAGTTTTTATATGAATTTTTGACTTCTTTATAACACCAACAGTGTTTTGTTCCTACTAATCCTGTCAAGTAAAGCTAGGAACACACATCGACTTATCTCGGAGGTTCTGTAGCTCGCTACAGCAAAGCTGAAACAAACAGAAGCGGGGTCTGCCTCCCCACGGGTCAGAAGGCATCTGCAGCCACACAAGTCATTCTGAGTTTCATGCTCACGATGGGGTGGGGGGAATGGAGGTCTTCACATCACCTTCTTTAGCTGTATTTGCTATGAAGAAAAATCATTGTTTACCCCTTGGGGATTTCTGAAGGAAAAGAAAAATCAATTTCTATCAATGAATGATATTTTTCTCCCCAAGGGGTATTGACTTCACAATGGTGAGTTATTTCCCTCAGATCACCCACTGGGAATGGTTAGCAGGCATGTCTTTTACGATTCAATAAACACGCAGTGTTTAGCTTAGCCATCTTGGCCAGGAGATCACCACTGGTTTGAGCAGTTCGCAGTCTTCACACACCCAGACGAAGCGCTCCTGTTCTGGATTTTAAGTTAACAAACATGCTCTCCCCCTCTTTTATTAGAGTGTAGACTTTCGAGGTGGGCGAGAACCTCAGCCTTTTTTTTTTTTTTCCTGGCTCTTCCCAGTGTGTCCTCTTAGCTTGTGCATAGGCCCGTGACTCACATGGAGTCATGTCTATCTCGATGTCGCCACAACTCCGAGACTCTTTTAATATAATACCATAATTTTTATAAGAAACCAAGAGCATTTTTGTTGTTTTTCGTGAAAACAATCCTTACTGGGAAACCAAAGGCTGGCTCAAACTCACTATGTAGCCTGGGTTAGCCCCAAATGCATCTTCTCATACTGAGTGTTGGAATTACAGGTATATGCCCTCATACCCAACTTGAACTAAAACTTTACTTTGCCGGAGAACCCATTCTGTAAGGAAACCTTTTAAGAGGTGGAGATGGAGGAAAAGACAGGGAATATGGAGGCCCTGTGGGTTGCTTGGCTTGAACTGTCAACTTGACCCAGCCTAGAGTCTTCTGAGAAGACTGTCTCAACAGAGGAATTGCCTAGATCAAGATCATCCTGTGGGCTGGTCTATGGAGAGTTGTCCTGATGGCTCATTGATGTATGAGGGCCCAGCTTGTAGGCAGCAGCATCTTCATTCAGGTAGTCCTGCGATAAATAAGAAACCTAACTTAGCCTGAGCCTGAATAAGCAAGCCAACTGTTACTTTGTGATTTCTAGTTCAAGTTCCTGCTCGAGAGTTTATGCTCTAACTTGTCTCAGTGATGGACTATGACCTGGAAGTGGAGCCGGATAAACCCTTCCCTCCTCCAAGTTACTTTAGTCATGGTGTTTGTCATGGCAACGGGATAAAACTTGGATGTTTTGTCACTGTGACTGTGCCATTCTCTCCCACCATTTCCTTGGATCTGTGTGTTTTCTTGACCTATATTTTCTTGACTGTGTGCAGGGAGGAGCAGAGCTAAGTCTCTGGTGTCATTCCTCAGGACCCTTCTACCTTATTTTTGAGAATGGAGCTCTGCTATTGGCCCAGAGCATGGCCACAGGAATAGGCAGGTTGATCAGTAAGCCCTGGAGATCCACCTGTCTCGACCTCCCCACTGCTGGTTTCAAGCACATACCATAATTCTTGTGTTTTGCTCTGTCTTTGTGTGTTTGTATGTGTGTGTGTGTGTGTGTGTGTGTGTGTGTGTGTGTTGTTTTGTCCTTTTTTTTATATGAGTGATGGAGGTTGAATCAAAACTCCATGCTTGTATACTGAGCACTTTATCACTTAAACCACACCTCCAGCCCAGGCATAGAGTTTAAGAGGAAACAGACTGTGAGACAAGTTCTCCTGTGGCTTCCCTCTTAATTCTAACATCTCCATGACTGCATGGCTCTCTGCAGTCAGCTAGCCGAGCCTAGCCCTTGCTTTGTTGCCAGCCTCTCCAAATTACCCAGTTATTGTATGTATGCTTCTGGCATATGCCAATAAGCCGATGACATTTTTTTTCTTCTTGCTTCGGTCCCATTGAATGTCCCCCGCCATCTTCTACCCAATGGCATGACCATTTTGACAGTCTTGACCTCAGTGTTTGCCCAAGAATCATAGTTTAGGAGGTTCAGTCACACTTAACACTCCTCTGGGCTCTCAGAAGGAATCTAAAATTTCCAACGTATCCTAAGCTTCCACATAATCTGTTTCCTGTTCTAGGTTTCTGAAACCTCACTCTTCTTTCTATATTTCCATATCTCTCCACCTCCCCAGCCTCGCTTTATTCTAATACCAGGAAAATAACTATATGTATGTGGCCTCTCTTGAAAAGCACCCTGCTGTGGTTGGAATATGTCCCTCATCCTGAGCTTGCCCAAGCCTTTAATCTCTGAAGTCAGATGTCAACAGTATTAGAAGAGTGAAGCCCAACCCCACTCTGTTGATTAGATGTCTGTGGAGAGTAATGTGGGTAGAGCTCTCATGAGTGAGGCAAGGTGTTCTTACCAGGAGACGGAGAAATCTCATAGAAATACCTCATCAGAGCCCAGGCCATGGGATCTGCTTGTATGTGCTGCCTCTAAGATGATGAGCTAAATGGACCTCTTTCTTTTTCTTTTCTTTTCTTTTTTTTCCCTTTTCTTTCTTTTCTTTTTTCTTTTGCTTTTTCGAGACAGGGTTTCTCTGTGTAGCCCTGGCTGTTCTGGAACTCACTCTGTAGATCAGGCTGGCCTCAAACTTAGAAATCCGCCTGCCTCTGCCTCCCAAGTGCTGGGATTAAAGGCATGCACCACCACCACCCGGCAAACCTCTTTCTTTAGACAGTGCCCTACCTCAGGTATTTTATCACAATGACAAAGATGCTGGCCAATGAATCCCTGATCTCTTCTCTAGATAAATTCATCTTCATGTTTCAAGGTCCAATTTAAAATTCGGTTTGTGTTCTTCTGATTAGTTCTTGCCACGCTAACACAATCCAGAGTCGTGTGGGAAGAGAAAACGTCAGCTGAGATATTGCCTCCATCAGACTGGTGATTCATAGGCAAAGCTGTGGGGACATTTTCTTGACTGATGATTGATTGATATGGGTGGGCCCAGCTCATGGAGGGCAGTGCCACCTCTGGGAAGTGTCACCCTGGGCATTGCCACCCCTGGGCTGATGGTTCTGAGTGGCATGAGAACCATGAGCTGCATCAGACATGCAGCAGGCTGTTTTCTTCAGCTACGTTCTCTGAGTGTTTCCTGTCGGTTAGCTTCAGTGGCGTCACACAACAAGACATCAAAATCCTTGCTATGGAATTTATATTTCGGTCCATGGGGCAAGAAGTAACCATAGAAGTTGGGCAGTGGTGGTGCACGCCTTTAATCCCAGCACTTGGAAAGCAGAGGCAGGTGGATTTCTGAGTTCAGAGGCCAGCCTGGTCTACAGAGTGAGTTCCAGGACAGCCAGGGCTACACAGAGAAACCCTGTCTCGAAAAAAACCAAAAGAAAAAAAAAAGAAGAAAGAAAGAAAGAAAGAAAGAAAGAAAGAGCCATAGGCCTGTTCTAACATTGGAACAAAGGCCAAGGACACAAATGAGTCTGGGGCGGGGCAGAGAGGACCAAAGATGACTGCAGGATGCCAAGAGAAAGGTTGCTCAGAACACAACTCCCATACTTGCCTGCCAGAGAGTCTGGCATCTAAGGAAATGCCCCACAGCATCTGCTAAATGGGAATCCGATTGGCTCAAGTAGACCTGGAGGAGATAAAGTCTACACGTAGGGAATCAGCTGGATCTCTGATTCTGTGTGTTTCAAAGGTCTGACTGCATCTGGTTCTGTGTAGGCCATGAGTTAACTGCGTCTACAGCATGAGATGCGGTCAACCAGGACTTCCACTTAGAGCTGACCGCACCCGTACCTGTCTAGCGAAAGAGTCACATAGTTTCTCCTTCGCCAGATTGCGACTGGCTGGTGAATGAAATGCTTATGCTTGAGAGAATCCATGTTCTTATCAGCTCTTTTATTTATACTCGTGATCAACAGTTTTTAGTTGAATGGAGGAATCTTTCTTTCTGTGATCTGCATATGTGTTTTTAATTGACTAACAAAGCCAATCTGGACCTGGCAGATTTTACTTCTACTTGTGCAGATGTGGCACCCATGAAGGTTGTGTGACCTCTCAGCTTGTGGCTTCCTGCTCTGGGTGCGATGGCCTTGGGTTTTTTTTTTTATTGTTGTTGTTGTTGTTGTTGTTGTTTTTGGCATCTTGTGTTTAAAGCCTTTTCCATTTTGTACCCTGTCACTGTGTCTGGCTCTTCCTACCCCTTCTTATTTTTCAGGCAAGTCTATCTTTTAAGGAGCATTCTAAAGATTGGGCGCTAAAAGGCTCAGTAGGTAAAAATACAGGCAGAAAGGCCAGAGTTTGAAACCCCAGCACCCACGTGAAACCTGGGCACTGCCGCACTCACCTTCGATCTCAGAGCTTGGGAGGGAAAAATGAAGGATCCTCCTGGCTTGCTGGCCAGTCAGTCTGTCTAGACAGGTTCAATGAGAGACAGGCTTCAAAAAGCAATGCAGAGAGTAACTGAAGAAGATACGTCGTGTGTGTGTGTGTGTGTGTGTGTGTGTGTGTGTGTGTGTGTGTGTGTTCAGCTGCTATATCATTTCTCCTTAGTCAAACGATGGCCTTTTCCTCAGCCTGGGGCCTTTCCTGGTCTTGTACCTGAGCTGCCAGTCCGTTACTCATCACACTAGAAATGCCAGGGCTGCTCACCCTCCCAAGTTCATGCTGGCTCTTAGCCACACTATTTTGGTTAGCCCACACATCTCTGTGTGACTCTTTGCTAATCTCCATGACCCTACTCAAGACACCCCAAAAGAATGTCACATGCTCTGTGCCCTGTACTTTGCATCCTCCGCCTGCAGGCACTCGTACTGAAGTCTGTGTGGCTGCTGATAGAGTTAGCTAAGAAAACAATTGGCTTGGTATGCATTCTGTTTCTTCTTCAGGTTATTAATGCTATCGCTGCCTAGTCATATATGTGTGTGTCTGGGTGTGCATGTGTATATGTGTGTGTATGTATGTATGTATGTATGTATGTGTAAAAGCATGTGCCAGAGTCCAAAAGTTAAACTTCCGTATCATTTCCTAGGTGATTTCCCCCTGAGGTATTTCCCTGGCCTAGAACTCACCAAGTAGGGTCGGATGGCTGCCCAGTGGCTGACCCCTGTGCTTCTGCCTCTCCCATGTTGGGGCTATCAGCACACCTGTGTTTTTACACGAGTTCTGGGGACCAAGTGTTAATCCTCCCGATGGTGTAGGAGCTGCCTTGTGGACTGAGACCTCTCTCTAGCCCCAGCTAGGGAGTTTTAAAACTTATTCAACGCTTCTTGTCCTTCAAACTGTATGTTGCGTCAGAGTAAGGGAAGCATGTAAAATAGGCATAATTTGTACGTGCTTTGTTGACCAGAATGCCCAGCGCTGACCAGTATAAACATGTTTAGAGATCTTTTTGAAATGTGGGGTGAATTCTAAGGGAAGGGAGGTTTTAGAAGGGATTTACATCCATCTTCCTGGTTGTGTGTGTGTATGAGTGTGTGCACACGTGTGTGTGAGTGTGTGTGCGAGTGTGTATGAGTATGTGTGTGTGCGTGCGAGTGTGTGTATGAGTGTGTGTGTAACTGCCTGCAAATTGATATAGGCTGAGAAATTCAATTAACTGTATTTATCAATTTCTCTCTCTGGGTGGGGACTTGAGAAGGAGACCTGGAATAATTGGCTCCACCTCTTTTGTAGCATATTAAAAAAAGAAAGAAAGAAAGAAAGAAAGAAAGAAAGAAAGAAAGAAAGAAAAGAAAAGAAAAGAAAAACTTGGCATATTACATCAACCAGATTCCCCCCCCCCCCTTTGTCTCAAAGAAGGCTCAGCTGAACAGTAGCCTCCTCAACCAGTACAACAATCAAAACCTCACAGGACCTCAGCTGCCTCGGATGATGTCACAGAACCCTTAAGAATGCTTGCTGCTGAGCTGGGCTCGGGTCCAGCAAGCGACAATTCTTCCCGCCGGTTATTCAGGGCCTTTGACAGATTAGGTGGTCTCTCTCTCCTTTTAATTCTTCTTTTCCTCTCTCTCTCTTTTTTTTCCGTTTCTTTTTCATCTTCTCAAAAGGCACTTCAGTTTACCTCTAAGCACGACATTAGCTCTGGCTGCCCCAAATAACATTTTAATTGAAGTCTCAGTCCAAACAAATGCCCGGCCTCTTTATTAACCCCAACAGTGTAATTTTTCACCCTGAGCCTGATTCAAGGAAGCTGTCTCACTTAAGCTGCCGTGCGATGGAACATGGCAGCTTTGCTCCACCGGTCTCTTTTCTGACCTTAATTTGAACCTTAATCTCTTTTAGCCATGTTCTCTTTATTAGCTGTCCATAGCCCTGCCCTGTGCTAATTTTCCTGCTAGAGTCTCCACGTACAGCAGTGGCTCCCTCCACCTCAGCTCACAAGTGCTACCGTCAGAGTTTCTTGGCCTTCTTTGGGGAAAGGGAAAGGAATTTTTTCACAAGGTTTTGTTCAGTACTCTCAATAGGTCCTTTGCAAAATGCTCTGTAGAATTTTAGCTATTGCTGACATTCATAAGATTTATGTTCATAAAAATAACATGCTCTTTAAATGTCAGAAAAACTGGAAAAACTCTTGAAAGTGAATGCAAAGGATTCTTCACCTATAGACAGATCCACAATCAGAAAAGAAAGCAGAAACTAAGATTATCACTTTACTAATTCAGGCAAAGACAATATATCTTTATCAGAAAGATCTAACCTTTGGGGGGGGGCCTGAATTATCCAGATAATTGCTTTAATTCTTTCATTCATTTTAACACTTAGACATGACCAATGACTAACCACAGAGAAAGTAATTTCTTTTTCCTAATTATACCTTCCCTTTTTTTTTTTTGACATTGGTAAAATGATCCAAATGGGAAGCCGGGGGTGGGGGGGGTGGGGGGCATACTTTTCAATCACCACAATAAAAACGTGTTTCTCTATTTGGAGTCTAGCTTAATATAGCAGAAGTTTGTAGGTAGAAAACAGTGCTTATGATCATGTGCCCAATTAAATTTATTATAGGTTTTCGTACTTTTTGGCATCGCCATGAAAGCATATTAGTTATTATTCTTTATAACCTAATTGGCGGCTTTGTATCTAGTCGGCCCTCTGTTCTCTGCAGAATACAATAGTTTGTTGATTGCAAAAAATTACATTTCTGTGACTTTAAAGTCCTAGAGCTGGGGTCGTCGTTGAACGCTGTAGACACAGGCGGGTGTTTCAGAGGGCAAGGACCAAGTGCCCTCTGGGACTGGGGAGGGTGGCAGCTGGGGACAATTGCCTGCTCCCCGCAGTGCTCAGGGGGTCTTCACAGCATGCTGGCTTGATAAACTTTGCCTTCATTTCACCAGCTAGAACAATTAGTGAGAATGAATCGGGGTTCTCCTGGATCACAGTTTATTATATGCTATTAAATCCCATTATTCAAGAAGTTACTCCTATGACCACC
The DNA here is from genome assembly GCA_019843815.1 of Montemys delectorum. Taxonomy (NCBI): domain Eukaryota; kingdom Metazoa; phylum Chordata; class Mammalia; order Rodentia; family Muridae; genus Montemys; species Montemys delectorum. The sequence goes on from JADRCD010223006.1 coordinate 16,585, forward strand.
AAACTTCTCCCGGGCCCTTCGTGTAGCCTCTGTTGCATGTTGGCTGCTTGCTTCTGTGGTAGGCAAGGTTTCTTTCTCTTTCCCGTTAGCACTTACTCAGAGCGCTTGAAGCTAATTTGGAAATGCATCTTTGAACGGACAACAAAAAAATGAGATGTGGACTAAAAGCCCACAACGTCGCAGGAAGGTTCTTAATTAGTCCGTTATTTGACACGCACGATTTAACACGGTGCGCTTAGCGCTCCACATTCCCCAAAAGAACAAGGCTCTTTTTTTTTTTCCCTCCCATCCCAAACCTTCCCCCTCACTCCTTCTGTCCCTCTTGTCATTTCCTATTAACCAACCCTGACATCTTCTGCTGAAAGGCTGAACAAGCAGATCACTTCCAAACTGGTGTAAGTGACACTGAGAGCCCTGGCCTGAAGCGAGGGTTTGTGACAGCAACGAGCTCCTAGGCCCCTGGAGTTAGAGACCGTCACTTTGATAATACACCGAAGTCCCCTGTCACAGCATGTCTGCAGCAAGTCACCAAATGTCCAGGACTTGACTAGGAACAGAACGGGCAGTGGGACAATCCAATGTCAGTCTTGTTGCTAACAGCGACAGAGAAGATAACAGCACAAACTTCTACGCTGTTGTAACGGTCTTGCAGTTCTGCAAGCGGGGAAACCGAGGACCTTCCGCAACCTGGCATCGGTCGTCTCTGCTCATACTCTACTCCATGAAGCTCAGGTTTTAAGTGTGGTTTGATGGACTTCAAGCTCATGTCTGTTTCTAGAAGGGCCACACCCCAGCTCTCTGGGGGTGGGGGTGGTGGTGGTAGAGGCACGTCAGCATTTCTTTTGGAATCTGAAGGACAGAGGTGCCTGAAAACGGTCCTGTCGTGAGGGGCTGCAGACAATGGTGATGTGAATGAGCCAGGGCTGGGTAGAAGTGCTTAGACGTTGTTAAGAAGGCGGATGGTTTGCTCTGGTCAGGTTGGCCCTGGTGGTGGGACTGCTCTCCTGCTCCCCCCCCCCGACTCCTCCCCGGCTTCTAACAAGTAAAAGTTGGGAAGAGACAGCCGCAGACTTGGACTTGAGCAGCCAGGATGCAGCACAGGCTGTGGCCAGACCCTCACACTGTCATCTCACCTCACCTCATAGGACTTGTGTTCCTAAGACAAACAAATGCTGCTCATTGCCCAACTCTCAGCTCTTGATCTTTCTGGAGCAAGTTTTAGCTTTGATCCCCCAGTAGCCCCAGAATTATATTTGTTATGATATAAGACTGTGGGCGTGCACCGAAGGAGATAACGATCGGTTGACTGTCTGTGACCAGATGCTGTCTGTTAGTTGACAAAGTGCCTGCTAGACCTCCACAGCTCCTCCTGCAAGTTCTACACACGGCCACTTGGTCTCCTTGCTGTGGACAAGTGGCAGGGGGAAGCAGCATGGCAGAAGAGCAAAAGGGTTCAGGTGTTGCTGGGGCATCCAGGGAAAGCAGAATGAATTGGTGAAAAGAATGGGCGAATGCATTCTTAAAGGGCAACACCCCCCCCTACTCATTTATATACTCTTTTTAGGGTCCTACCACATTCCTGGCCCACCCTTAGCTGGAGGCTGAAGATTCAACACACAAGCTCGTAGTGGACATTTAGAACTCAACCCAAAAGTACCAAGGGTTGAATGACAAGCTCCACATAAGGCAGCTTCCTAGCCTAGGCTCCACAGACATCCGTAGCCAGGAAGACAAGGTGGTTGAAGGGAGGGCTGGATGATACCCCGCCTGCGCTTAAGTTAGGTATCCACGCCGAAGCGTCGCCTAACCTATCCACACCCCAGGTCTCCCTACTCTTGCCTTTCCCCCTTGGCTATGATGACAGGGACCTGTTAAAGAAGCTGAGCGAGCATATTTTATCTTCGTGTCATGGCCGGCGTTCTTTCTCTGTTTCGGTGCCCCAGACAACTTGATCTCTGTCTTATAGATGACTTCATTCTGGAGAGGCCCTCCGCCTCTACTCAGGCCGTGGAGTTGGACCGCCTTCCTTTAGAGGTCACCCTAGTGGCTTTTCTGATCTCTGCCCTTTCTGTTTACCTTGTAACTCCTAAGTTAGCACTGCCAGCATCTTACCTGTCTTCAGTCCCGTCAACTGCTGGATGTGCTTCTAGCTCCGCTCCCTGAATTTGGCACTGGGGTGGGGGGGAGAACAAGATTCAAGTTGTCCTTTGTATGCCTTTCTGCCATGAGTGCTCAAAGTTAGGAAGGGAAGCATGACCAAGAGTTGACGACCAGAGAAAGAACAGTGGCCTCAGATATGGGCCTCTGGAACGACAGAGGAAAACAAGGCCCAAGGGAGGGTTAGCCGTATACGGGTCGGTGTATGGCTTAAACAAAGGGAGGTCACGGGCTGGAGTGATGGCACTGTGGACAAAGCGCTTACTGCTCAGATCTGGAAAGCCAGGCTTTGATCTCTAGCAGCAACATAAAGGCTGGGGACACAGTAACATAGATGTCTGGGGACACAGTAGGCCAGATGTCTGTACTCCTCACACATCTACCAGAAATGGAGGGTGGAGATGTGAGTCTTTAGATACTTGAGCCAGCTAAGGTAACCTGCAGTTCACCCTATTTTAAACAAGGTGGAAAAGTGAGGATCAATATCCAAAGGTTTCCTCTGATGCCCACATGTATGCCACGGCGCGAACAGACCAGCATTTATATGCCAATGAGCACAGGCACACACACACATACACACACACACACACACACACACACACACACACACTTGTATATCATATTCTAATCCGGTGGTTCTCAAACTGTGGGGTGTGCCCCTTCGTAGGGGTCAAAGGACTCTTTCACAGGGGTTGCATATCAGATATTTACATTACAATTCATAACAGCAGCAAAATTACAGTTAAGAAGTAGTACTGAAAATAACTTTATGGCTCAGGGTTAGCATAACATGAGAAACTGTATTAAAGGCTCTCAGCATTAGGAACGTTGAGAAGCACTGCTCCAAAAGGAGAGTCATAAACGGACTCTCCTTTTAGAGTCATAAAGGAGAGTCTCTCTGTCTCTGTCGCTGTCTGTCTGTCTGTCTGTCTCTGCCTCTCTCTCCCTTCCTCCCTCCCTCGCTCCCTCCCTCCCTCTCTCCCTCTCTCCCTCCCTCTATCCTTTTCCTTCTTTTTAAATTTTTGAGTTTTTGACCCAGGGTTTTAGCACATAGTCGAGGCTGGCCAGGAACTAGATGGAAGTGGTCTTGAACTCAGAAACTCCTGCAAAGAGGTCTGGATGCTGAGATTTATAGGCATGTGTTAACATGTCTGGCTGAAGAATTTATTTTTATTTTTTGTCGTTTAAAAAAAAACTTTAATATTCATGTCATCTCCCCGAAATCTGTATATTCCTGAGAATATGTAAAAGTCTGTCTATTGCCTGTATAACTATCATGTATCTATTGATTGATAGGCTCATCTCTCATCAACCATCAATCCATCATCTACCCATCAATCTCTCAAACTGGATGAATAGATGACAGGTGATTAGATGGCCAGCAACAGGAGGGGAGCTGGGAGTCACATGACTCTCCAGATGACTTTAAAAAGTGTTGACTCCTAGATGCCAAAGACTTGAAAGTGGCTACTGGCCCACAATGTTGGTGTCTTCCTCAAGATGGCAGATCCATTCGGTGTTTTGGATGGACTGGCTAAACGTGCTTGCTCTTTGTACTTATTTGCGAGGAAAGCACCCTCCACTTCCAACAGAACAGCTCCTTGGCACTGGACTCTCCTGGACTGGGGATGGCTGTGGGATTCAGCTGACAAAGGACAGGATGTCACCTCCAGCACTGACATTCTGCCTGAGGAAGAGATGACAGGCCAGGCCTTTAGGAGTCTCCTGGCCTCTGACCATGCAGGTGAATCTCAGACTGTGAGCTGGGAAGCTGCCTCCCCTGCTCTCATCTCTGTGGATGACGGATGGGGCCGTAACATTCTAACTTTCAACTATCATTTCACATCCTGTTGGTTGCTAGTTGCATGTACTGAAAGTCAAATCCTTGTTTGCATTATCTGCAAAAATAAATACATAACTAAGTCAGGCTGCTTCGAGGGCGGCCCATGGCTTCCACGGGTGAACTCACACAGAAGATTTAGAACAGCTCTTGGCATACAGTAAGTGCTCAAGAACTGCTAGTAATTGTTATTGTTGTTACAAATAACTGTGAGGATTCATATTTTTTCATTTTCTACATTAATCTTCTCCAACCACATCACTATTATGCTAATTTCAGATAATTTTTTATAGAAAAAAATCTGCTCATAGTCAAATGAGTCATATGTATGGACACATGCATCATGACTACTTTTAAAAACAAATATTTACTTATCTTTACGTTATATTATTTAGTGGCTTCCCTGTGCATATGTAAATAAACACATGTGTGCAGTGCCCCTGAAGGCCAAAAATGGGCACCAGATCCTCTAGAACTGGAGTTATAGACAGTTGTGAATATCCATGGAGGGGTTAGGATCCAAACCCAGGTCCTGTGGGAGAGCAGCCAGTGCTCCTAACCACTGAACCATCTTTCCGGTCCTGAGTTCTTAACCCTTTATCTACTGATGAACAACTAAGTTGCTGCCGTGTCCTTGGTACGGTAACACGTGAGGCAGCGGGCCTGGGAACACAGCCGTCTCGGTGAGACTCTGTCTTCCCTGGATGCATATCTGCAGAGGGAGGATTGTGGGTTTGTGTGCAGACTGGTGTGAACTCTGTCACTGGAAAGGATGGGAAACACTGGAACTGGACTTGACCCATTTCCTTCTGCCCCGACCCTAAACTATCACCCCAGAATGAGACAGCTTGTGGGGAAGAGGTGATCGCTCGCGATGGTGACCTTTTATAAAAGAATATGGCATTGGCATGCTAGAAAACACTCAAAGTCACACTTTCAAAAATGAAGTGAAATCCTCAGGGCCAGAGTGATGTCTCAGTGGGTAAGAGCACAGGATGCTCTTGTGGAGGACCCAGCTTCCACATGACATCAGATCACAATCGTTATAACTCTGGGTCCAGGGGTTCTGACTCCCTCTCCTAACCATTGTGGGCACCAAACACACGTGGTACAGATACACCCACAAGCCAATCTAATCTGGGTACTTCCTCACTAAGACACTCATGCCAGAGCTGGAGAAGGGGCTTTGCAGTTAAAAGCACTTGCTGCTCTTGTTGAGGATCTGGTTCAGTTCGTTTCCCAGCACCCATGTGGTGGCTCGCACCATAACTCCAGCTCCTGAGGACCCGACACCGTTTTCTGACCTTTGAGGGCACCAGGCACACACGTGCACAGGCAAAACACTCAGACACATAAATAAATATAAAATTAAAAAATAAGGCTTTCCAGGTGAGTCTAGGCTGCACCAAGTTGACAGTTAAAGACTAGATAGCACAGAAGTTACTTATTATTGAAATTACACCCACTCAGGTCTGTTCTGGCTAAGCGTCTCTGAATATTCCCCTGAGGAATGGATGCCATATGCAGAAATAGAAGATGAACAGAATCACTGGCTAGGTGGGAAGGGGAGGTGAAGGAGGTTACACAGGTAGACGCTGTCTGCATGGTTGGCATGGGGGTTCTCAGAAGTGACATACTGCCTAGCTTCTGTCTCTGCACACAAATACCTACCTGTGGCTACTGATTGGGAAAGATGTCTCTTTTTCCTGTCTCTTCATCTTCCTGTGATTTCAATGGCGGACCACTCCAAGAGTGTTACTGGCAAGGAAGTCTGGGAAATGTAGTGGTGTCTACACTTTCACGGGGGGGGGGATTACTTTTTAAATTTTTAATGAAAATATTTGCGATTTTATTTATTCCTGTTTTATGTAAAGAGTGTCTGTCTGCGCAGCATGTGCCTGCAGTGCCTGCAGAGCCCGGGAGAGGGGATTGGCGTGGAGTTACGGATGCTTGTAAACTGCCTTGTGGGTGTGGAAATTGAACCCAACTCTTCTGGAAGATCAAGCAATGTTCTAAACCACTGAGGCATTCCTCAGTCCAGGAAGATTTTAAAAGTATGTCAAAGGCACTTACTGTCTCTCTGCAAAAGAGGGTCCTGGATCATTGCTCTTGGTCCTTCTGGTGAGACATGCAACTGGTTAGCCCTCCATAACTCACATTTTCTTAAAAGCTCTTCAGGAACAGATCTTAATGAACTCTGTCCCCGGGACACACAATAAATTGTTTTGAATTGATTTCATTAGCATAGCAGAATCGAAAGGAACCAAGAAAGTGGTTCCTGTGTGTATAAATTAGAGCTCAGTATCACCACCTCATGGATCCCAGTGGTTCTCCCTAATCCCCACCCAGCAGAAGACACTTCCTCCCCACCCTGCTCAGAGTGAGGTGGCCCAAAGTCTTGGGTTCCATCTGCGCACACAGACAGAGGATGGAGGGTTTGTTTGTAGGTGCTCCTCCTTACTGGATCCATAGAAACTGTCAACTGTATTTTTGTTTGCTTGTTTTAAACTGTATGATTAAATCATTTATAAAGTTGATCAAAATGTGTCGATAGATATTTTCTTTAGCTGGTTCTGAACACAGTCTTGTATTCTGGTAAGAGGTAGAATTCCTCTTTGGGTCTGGGGAGAGCGGGCTGTGGGTCCCAACTGGGACAGAGCAGAAAGCATCTGTAAATGAGTGTGTGTGTGTGGCGGGGGGGAGGGTGGCATCTGAGTACATGGAAGAATTTCTCGGTTATTAAAAAAATGACACTTAGAAAGAGGAGGCCAAGTTCTGGTTTTGTTTCACCTCACAAAAGCACAGGCATTCAACCTGTTCTCTTGGACCATTTTCTTCCCATACCTCCCAAAGCTAAAACTATTGTGTCTCTGGTAAGAGTGACCAGGGAGTGACTCAGACTTATTTACAACCATCAAAGACATGATAGATATGGATCATGGCATAATTAAGCTTGTCATAATAAAGAGGTGACCATCACGGGGGTCGCTATGACGTCACAGATGCCTGTGCCCGGCGGTGAGCCTCGAGTTTCCACTCCCACCCACGCTTATCTCCAGCTATATTTTTGGTTGTTTTACGGCGCTACCTGGACCACGGTCTGTCTGTCTCACAGAGTAAACGAGCACATTGGACTCCACGGAGCCCGTCTCCCATGCTCACTTGATGCCTTTCCTTGGTTTGATGTGTTTCACCCATTTTGTACCTAGAATCACAGCTAAAATCGCCACGAGTTTGCTTTGCATGAAGGGGGAGCAGAGCGCTGAGCAATCAGCTAATGAGTAGTATTGTTGAGATGGTTGGTGAGTCTGGAAAATTCCACTCTCAAAAAAAAAAAAAAAAAATTCTGCTCTCTCCACAGCAGATTTCCTCTTGGCGGCAGTGATCCACAGAGTTGTCCAGTTTCCCAGTGGTCTTGACTGGCGGCTGACATCCCCTAAATAATGTGTTGGATGGATTTTATTAGATATGCCTAAGCGATCTCTTTTTTCTAAGTGACCTATTTTTTTTTTTTACCAGCTTGTGTAGTTTCTTAATAAATAAAGAAAACCATCCAAGCTCCCCAGCATTGCTGTTGATAGCATATTCTACATGTAGGGACAGTAAGACTGGGTGTTGGATTATGGTTCTTGGGTTGACAGCTCAGCTGGGCATGTCTTACCCGTGCTCTCATGCAGTCACAGATGGTGGCTAAAGCTCGAGTAACCTGAGCATCCCTTCATTTTTGTTTTGGCCTCGGGTAATTAGGGCTTTCTCTCCATACTTAGGTCTCCTTAGAATTTGGTGGTCTTTTGGTTGTCAGATTTCTTACATTATGACTGGCTTCCCCTAGAGCCACCGCTGGAAGCCATTTGGATGGATGTTGTAAAGAGTCTAAGCTACCATCCTGGAAGCCGTATAACCATCTCTTCCATTTTCCAGTGTGAAGGATTCCATTGGTGAACCCACTTCCCAAGGCTTGGAGGAATAGCTTCTGCGTTAACACAGGGGCCTGGTTTGTGCATGGAGATGAACAAATGCTTGATGGCTAATCTTCATGAACTGCTTGCTCCCTGTCTGTGTATGACAGGTGCCAAGATCAGCACAATGTAGATACTCACCGAGGTACAAAGTTAGCTTGAGCTTGACTAGTCAGTCTCATAACCGACTGCAGAGCACTAACTAACGACCCTACGTGTCTTTGCTCATGAAACACAGAGCAGCTGTTCTGAGCATCTCTGACTTTCTCAATAACAAGACAAAGACACCTGTATGTATCTGAACAATCGCTTAGTAGTCTCATTGCTGCATTGGTTCATTCACAGGCCTCGCAAGTACCGTCCGGGCCACACTGAGGCCTTCATTATGTTTGATAGAATGTTAAATCCTTGCTATGCATGGGAGTTCCAAGGCGCTTCTTTGATTCATTACGGATTATTGCAGAAGCTGAAAAGTCAGAGTCTGCCCCCGCTGAGCTCCATTCTCCCTAGCACTTCTGTCCTTGTGCAGTTTGGAACAACTTGTGACAATCATGGACCAACAGGCTGATTTCAGACAGTGTGTGATAATCAAGAGAGGCAGCATCAGCATCCATTTTCCACCTGGGAGTCCAGCTCCCAGGAGAATAGAAGACAAACCGTTTGCCTCAGTGTGCTTCACTTCTGTACTGTTAAAGAAAGGTGATCAAGGTCTTTTATGCCAAAGGAGATTTCGGGTCAGGAGTGTTGACAGAAGGATTGGTGGCACTCAGCAATTCCCAGGTCTTATCATTTTTTGGCACCATTTATGTCCATTGGATGGTGGCACTCAGAGGGGCTGGGAGAACAGGCTCCTGATGACATAGAGATACCTTGACATTTCAGAAACAAAGGTCAATGCCTGGAAAGGCAGAGGAGAGGTAGGATCCCTGGGACCCGGGTCAACCCTGTGCCCTCTTACATGTCATCACCTGTAGTAGAAAAGCACAAAATAGGGTGTTTTAAGTGGACATCCACAACCTGATTTTCCTTGTCAGGATGTTTCTAGCAAGGCTAACTTCTGAGCCAAGATATAAACTGTTCTCTGTGGATCCAATAATTTTGCTTTCATGGCTAGTAAGTCAGGATCTGTCCTTTCCTTACACCTGTGAATCCAGCATACCTACATTTGATTTACCAGTGCCGAGTCCTTCCATTTTGAATACAACTTTACCTATCTGAGAAAGCTTTTTGCTGGAAACTTGCAATAATTTGAATTTAGTTATATATAATTCTTCCCTCTGTTCATGCACCCCCATTTCCATTTAGAATATTTAACTTACTTTAAGACTTATCTTTATTTTTAATATATTTAATATTTCCAGTTGTATGTGTATAAGTATTTTGTGAGCAAGTATGTTTGTATGTGTACCACAGGGGTGCCTAGAATATGTAGAGGCTGGAAGAGAGCATAAGCTCTCTTGGGACTGGAGTTACAGAGGGTTTTGAGCCACCACGTGGGTGCTGGAAACCAACCCAGGGTCCCCTAGAAGAGGAATAAATTATTTTAACCAGTGAGCCATCTCTTCAATCCCTGTTTATTTTATTTTCAATTATGTATATTTGGAGCTGGAGTCACAGGCAGTTCTGAGCCACCTTAACTGAGCATTGGAACTGCTCCACTGGGAGAGCAGTGCCTGCCCTTAACTGCCAAGCCGTCTCTCCAGTCCTTGCTCTGCACCCTGATGTACCATTCAGTGCCTGCTGGCATATCATTTTACAGAGTTTTGGAGGTGCCTCTTTTGCCCAGATGAATGGCAGTGGCAGAGACTTCTCCCCACACACATATACACGTAAGTGCGCACATGTATGTATGTGAGTGATATGTCGATGTTTCTGAAGAAGCTTCCCTCTCAACTCCTGACCCGTCTCTCCACGTTCCTTTGCTTTGTGGGATCAAAGCTGAGTAGATTGTTTTGAAGAGATTTGATGAACTGGGTTTATACAGAAGCCCAAGGAATAGTATAGTATAAAAGATCTCCAATTTTGTATTTGCAAGGAGGGAAAATCAGAGAATGGCTCATCTTATGCTCTGGGATAGTTATTTGCATATATTCATGGCAGATTTAAGTCTTTGAGTATGCAAGCACTTGTTATTATTTGAGCCAAAAAAAATATATATATATATCCTTTTTTTCTTTTTCTTTTGCATTGTCAGTATCTAATCCCCTAACACGAAGCCTCACAGTCCTGGAATCTCCATGCCAACCTGGGAGGGTTGATTTAGGCCTTTAGAGTCACCGCTCCTGCCTGACAAGAGGACTTCTGGTTCTTTCTATATAGTGGGTGTCAGTGTCCCCCTCTCCCTTCTGACTCCTTAAAGAAACATAAACCTTGAGTATATAAACTTTATATTAGCTTCATAGGAACTGTTAAGCCAATAATCCACCCTCCACTTTCCTCTGTCTAACCATCGGATGGTCTCCTAAATGTTTCTGTTTGCAGACTACGAGGAGGCCTGAGACCAGGACTACCAGGCGACCCTTTGTTCAAGTATCTTGAGTTATTTCAGCACTCCTGCTTACTAAAGCCAAGTAAAGCCTTCTTCTCATAAGTATATGTGTACTTAAAATGTGAATACAGCGATCGGCCCTTGCGCGCAGATACTCATGATGGCCGGCAGCAGATCTCTCCTTGCACACTGGTTTCCCTGAGGAGGAAGTGGTGACCAACTGGGACACTGATAGATATCTGAGTTTTTCAAGTAACGGATCCAGCAGTAAGGTGATTTATTGTTGGGAGACAGATGATATCAACCCATTTGTGATAGTTTAATTTCACCTTAAATTTTGATACGAATGTTCTTTTTAATGGACATACAATGGTGCCCATTTTTATTTGTTTACGTGTAATAGCACACACCTGGAGCAAGGTGCCTATGTTCTCCTTGTTCAGAATAGGTTAATAAATATTTAACTCAGAAATGAACATACTCAGCATTTGATGGAATGGTCTAAATGTACAGAGATCACCATCTTCAAAAGGCAAGTGTGGCCGAGGCCCCGAGCGTACTGAGGGACAGGAAATGACAGGGAGCAAGGGTCTGCAACCTCAGCTTTCTTTCTCTGGTTGTAACTGGTCCAGCCACACATTCGATCAATAGAGAGTTCACTCTCCATCGGACTCCAGGACAGTCCCTTTTAGATGTCAAGAAATTGCTCAATGCTAGGATGTTGACCAAAGAAAGTAGATTTTAACCACGCTTTATCTTTTTTCGTTTTGTTTTCTCAAGGGTCTGACGGGAACAGAAAGTTTCGAGGGAGTTCACTGGTGATGCAAAGTGACTGGTTGGATAAAGAAGTCCAAAGTTTTTTTCTTTTCTTTTCTTTTTTTTTTTTATCTGTAGAACAAATAAGGCCTGGCCAAAGGTGACTAACCCCAGTGCCTCCCTCCTGCCCGGTCCCTCTCTCCTTGTCGAAGGGATGTTTGCGGCTGTGGTTGCACAAGGAGAGCCTGATCCATGATGGTAGTGAGGAACAGATCTGAGAATCTGACTGGTTAAAAAGAGTTTCTGACCTTTATTCTTAGTTTGACAAGAAATAGATGTTGCCACCTACACGGAAATCAGTTTAAAAAAAAAAAAAAGGAAAAATCTACTTGCTGATGCAATATTTTCTAACTATCTGGGAATGTGTCAGTTAGCACCTGAGTGGCTGAGTTAGGATGGTTTTTTAAAATTCTTTCTCCGAGAATAGACACAACATAACTTTATAAAATGGTAACGAATGTGTACTAGTTTGTGTGTGGCTGGCTCTCAGTCTGGGTTAGTGAAAAGGGAACACCGTGGCATGGCCCTTGTGATTTCTCTACAATGCTTATGAGCAAACACTCAGAAAATGTTGGTCACTGAGGGAACCTAAGTAGGCTGCTATTTTCTATTTTTATTTTTCTATATTTTACTTGAGACAGTCTTACTGTAGACCAGGCTAGCCCTGAATTCGTAGTAACCCCTCCTTCCTCAGTGTCCATCCTGAGGTGATAATAGCCAGGAGCAACCATTCATGGTTCCAGTTGGCATTTAAGAACACATCGATAATGTTGATGGTAGTGTGTGTATGGGTAGGGGGTGACTGAATGACTCCTTAAATGGTCACTGTTGGGAGGAAATTAAAACTGCTTTGAACCGCAGACATCCATATTCCCCAAATATGGATGTGACTTTCTGCTTTACTCTTATTTCTGCTAGAACAGGGCAAGGGACCAACCAAGGAGCAGGATAACACATCTACCAACAGTAATTGTGGAAGAAATGAAACAACTTAAAGATATAAACTCTCATTTGAGACAAATTCTGGAGAGTTTTCTAAGCCTCCCAATGATGTGTGTCTTTTGGCATATTTTCCACAAGGAAGTATAATAAATAAATATTGGGATATTTAGAACAAACATAATTTTTGGGTGTTTGGAAAAAAATTCTGGTGGGACTGCGTTTTTGAGATGGGAAATCCGTGGAGGGTTTGCCCCATCCAGAATGGGTAGATGCACACATGACAAAAGCAACAACGGTTGAGTATCCAGGTTTTCGGAATAGCCCCAGCATCTTTTGGTGCTTATTTAATGTTAAAAGAAAATCCCAAATTTTCCAGCACGGAAAAGTCAAATTCCGGTCTCCAAGCCGGAGCCCTGCTGTGACCCGTGGCTTGGAATTTTGCTTATGACCAGCTTGTCAATGGGAAAGCTAATGATAATAAAGGTTTCGGTTGGTTATCTTTGAATAATTCTACTACAGATAGCAAGACTTAGAACTGTTTCAAGGGATAGATGAGACAATGGTCTCTCTGAGCATGCAGATTTGTAGTTTTTGTTGTCTGCTGTTTCTGAAAACAAACTCTTTGGAACCCTGTAAAGCTTAGTTAGGATTCTACTAGTGCGGTGACCTGCCCAGGGCCATCAGTCTTTTATGAATCACCCATTTAGCCTGCTTAGCTTTATAGGTAGAGTATGCCTAGATGGCCAGGCTGGCTTAGAATTCATCCAGTAGCATAGGATGGCCTTGAACTCTTGGCGATCCTTCTGCCTCAGCCTCCTTAGAGTGTGGGTCTTGGGTGTCCGTCCCTATACCTGGCTGTCCTTCCTTTAAACACAAGGAAAGAAGACTGATGCCTTTGGGCTGTGGTAGTAGACGCTGCAAGACCTTGTGGTCCACATCGAGTGACATCATGGACTTTGAGACGTGCAAAGCCTATCGTTTTAGGTGAGCCTATAAACAGTAGAGAAAGCAAGAACCCCCACGCTCAGCTTTTAAAGGCATTTGGTGAAGAAGATCACACAGTGGGAGAGAAAAGAGAGGACAGAAGGATGTCACAGATAGAGCTGTAGCAACACGGGGCGCAGGGCTGCCAGACTCTGGGCTCAGAGGGGCCTGGCTTTCCAATCTGGCTCTGAACTTGATGCGTCTGTTTATTCAGCCACAATATCAGACATTCCCTCTTCCTGCCTGAAGAAGTCCCCTTTGAAGAACGGCTCTGCTGGGGAGCAGTTTCCCCTTGGACGGGCTCCTCCGTGGCAGGACTGAAGGGAAAGAGCTGGAAACGCTGCAAGAATGTTCTTTAAAGCGATATTCCAGCACCACGTGAGGGGAGGGTGAAATAACTGGACAAGATATATTTCCTGGTTGAGGTATTTTTTTCCCTCTCAAGTGAATTTAGCAGCGAACAAAGATGTCACATGAATGGGGTTGGGGGGGGGGTGGTCAGATGACGAGGGTGCCTCCAGATCTGTGCGAGCAGGTGAGGCTGGGTGGCAAGAGATCGCTGGGCGAGGCAGCAGCATTTTCAGCTTCTGTAGGCCTGGAGAGAGAGTTCAGATCTACCAAAGCCAGAGGGGATACAGCGGGCGCAGCCACCACCTGGTCTACAAGTCTTTATCTGCAAAGGACCCAGGGGTGGTACCTTATCAGAAGACAGGCCCACATTTTCAAAGCAAAGCAGCAGAGAGAGTGTTCTCGGGTGAACCGGAGGACAAGACTCAACGGTCAGATCGCATAATCCAGAGGTCACGGTTTACTCAGAGGTGTCACATTCGTTTCTTGAATTTCAGAGATACTTTTCTACTTTTCCAAAGGCTTTGTGTAGCATAGCCCTCACGTCAACCCTGTGAAGGAGCTAGGAGGATGTCAGTCTCCTGAGTGTTCCTCTCTGGAAATGGATGCGGCGTAGAAGGAGACGTGGGTTTTGTAGCTCGTTACTGGCAGGGGCAGAATGACAAGCCAGGCCTCCTGACTCTTGGATCAGGCCTCTTTTGTGGATGTTCTTGGGACCCACACAAAGGGACAGTGGAGTTTCAGACAAAAGAGAAAGTGCTGTTGTCCATCTGCTTCCAGGCACCACTGTGACTCCAGATGTGCTCTCAGGGCCTGGCCTTAGTGGGGGAGAGACCTTCAGAGGCTACGTCTCCTCCTGTCTCTCTCATACAGCTGCCCACATCTGGAGTTGTCTTGTTCAGGCCTTACCTGTGTCGCATACACCAGGCTCTCTCTGGAATAAAAAGGGGTCCTGAACTCTCTAAGATGCTTGATTTTCTTGGACAGGGCTCAGGGTCCGCACTCTCTCCTGATACCTGACCAAGACTATTGTAGCTCGCATTAGTCCTCAGGGCCGAGGCATAAAGGAACCCAAAGTTACAGAAACCAGAGTTTCTCTCTGGGGACTGTGGAGTCTTATCTGGCTCCTAGCTCAAAGGAGAAACCAGAAGGATTGTCACCGAGGACTGTGGGTCCTGCTTCAGCACGCGGCTTGCATTTTATCTTCCCTCCACATAGAGCGCTGACGTTGTTCCACATCTGAGCCCTATCTGGTAATTATTCCTATCCTCTGCTTCCGAAGCTTCTGAGCATGTCAAATATCTGATGATATGGGATATTTGACATCTGTTTCCAGCCAAACCCTTATCCAAGTGTCTCTGAGCCTGGAGTTCCAGTCGGAGTCGCCCAGGAAATGGGTTAGGGTAGTCTGAAGCAACTCCCCAGATGACAGGCAGCTAGGCTTGGGCACTGTGCTGTATGGACCCGACTTTGAAGAGCCCTTGTGATTTTGGTCAGGGCTACACATACACACAAACTCTTGGATCCGTGAAAGGTTTTGCACCTTACAAAGCTCATTTCATGTCTCTCTCTCTCTCTGATTTAATGCTAAGTGAATGCCCCTTATTGAAGTCAGGACTCTTATTCAGGGCCCTTCCCTATCCACTTTACAAAGGAATAGTGATTTTTTTTCTTGCACCCTGACTCCCCTGCACCCCCTACACACACACACACACACACACCTGTCCAGGTACAGTGCCTTCTCCACCACATGTCCCGTGTCTCTACACCTTTGTCTAGCACAACTGGCCTTTGTGATGCCTCCGCAAGGCTTGCCGAAGGCATTCCAGTCTGTTCCTAGAGAAGCTGATGGTAGGGAATTGATTGAGATAACTGACAAGTGGGTTTTTTTTTCATGCAGATGTTATAAATTTAGAATAACATTTTTGCTCATTTTTAAGCTGGACAAGCCCCTGTGGTGCAATGGTGGAAATCCCTTCAGAGAAAGCAGTCTGTTTGGTGACCTGCGATTAATTTATAAGTTAATTATTTTTGAGGTCCCGGGGAATCGAACCTAAGGTGTTACACGTGTTAGGCAGTTGTTCTAGCAATTAGCTACACTTTAAGCCCTATATTTTATTTTTTAGAAATCTGAGATAGAGCCTGCTAAGTTACAAACCCCCGCTGGCCTTAAAGTTGTTCTGTAGCCAGGGAAG
Organism: Montemys delectorum; assembly: GCA_019843815.1. Classification (NCBI taxonomy): domain Eukaryota; kingdom Metazoa; phylum Chordata; class Mammalia; order Rodentia; family Muridae; genus Montemys; species Montemys delectorum. Next base: position 32,314 of record JADRCD010223006.1, read on the forward strand.
TGCTTGCTATCCTCCTGTCTCAACCTGAGTCTCCAGGATTGCTGTAGCACCAGGCTCAGGTGCGACCTATACTTTAAAACCCTGAACTCCTGGCTTCTTTTCCAGTCAAGTTTTACCAGGAAGGATGGTGACTGGAGGGAATCCTGCTGCAGCCTTAAAACATGCCTGTGCTCCAGACACCCAGTGATGCAAAGATCTGCCGGGGTTGGCTGTTGGAGGCCTCTGTCTGCTCTCTAGCTGGAGCCAAATGAACTCCCTGGGCTGGGCACGGGAGGCTCCAGGGGTGGGTAATGTGGACTTCCCTTGGCTCAAAAGAGCGGTAGGCGGCAGAGCGAGATATGCATGGCCTTGCTTTCAGTGGTGAGTTAGTGCTTGTCAAGTGTAAGCAGGACGTTCTCTTTTCTCAAACTTTCTCTTTGATTGTTTGCTAGAACGCGGACAGCCATCAGAAGCGGAAAGTTGTCAATTCAAAGAGAAGGTGGGCCTGACATTTCTGCTGGGCCCCTCTTCTCTTCCACTTAGCTGAGCAGAGACCCCACCGTTCATCGTGGAGCGGAGCAGATGATTGATTCGACTGCACCCTGATTAGAAAAGGCGTCATTTTACTTGTGCACGGTGCATGGAATTAGTTAAGGGTTGCATAGGGAAAGGAGTGATAGAGTATTGTTCATACTAAATTATAATGACAGCCTTCCTAACCACTGTGTATTTATTCTGTAAGAAAAGAAAATGTCTGGTAAAATTCTGTATAGGTTAATAACACCTTCATAATCCACTCCTTCTTTTCTGTTGACTTGAATAGCCCTCCTACCGACTTTTAATGGATTATTAGAGTTAATTACATCAATTGCAATATAATTGATTCTTAAATACTATGTAGAAACCTCATACAATTATGGAAAAACAAAAGTTATCTAGACATCTCAAATCAAAAAAGATTTGGAATTCCTGCACATTTAATTCCTGATAATCACCAGTCAGTTTAGACATTAAGATTGCATGGTGTCTTGTTTTCTCTTTGCCAGGTTTTGACAGAATTGATAGTTTTACAACATTTAACTCAATACGCATGGAAATATAAGATTAAAGCTGTGAGAGATTTTTTTCCTGAAAAAAAAAATCACTTTATGGCTTAAAAGCTGAAATGTGTTACCTGCTTCACAGTGACAGAAATAAACTCATGGGAAAAATCAAAAGCGATTTGATGCTGGGCCTTAGAAATCTCCTCTCCACAGGTATACAGGTTCCTGGGGGTCTTAGGGGGCTGTATTTTAACTTGGGGGCTCTGAAATGTGACAAGGGAACGAATCACCTAACGGGTCTCTTCCGTGCTACCACTGAGTCAGGCACAATGTGTTTTCCTGTCAAAACCACTGGCTGAAGAGTGTCATATCTTCAACACCTGGCATTCGATGTCATGGCGATCAAAGCAGATGTATGTAGTAGAGTCGTTTGATTGTGGTCTTTTCAGCTTTAACTGATTTGGTGGACATGTTAGTGAGTATTGACAATTATAAGTGTGAGTTTTCTAAAGGACTCTCCCTTCACAGATTAATTAAGAATTTTAGATCATGCTATCATGGTTGACAAGGGTGAAGGAGAGACAGCTGGGTGCAATAAGCAGAATGCTCACCTGTGCTTTCTGTGGCTGCTCAGCTCCCAGACCCAGCCTTTCTGGGCCTCTGTGTCCTTTCCTGTGAAGTGAGAGAGAATGTGTGTAGCTCCTGTTTGAATCTCCTGACCTTGAACACGTAGGAGTTTTGTTGTTTACAGCAACTGATTTGATGAGCTACTTTATACCAACATGTGTGCATCAATGCACTGGTACATGCTTACATTTGTGTCTTCTTAACAAGGTCTTAAACCTCAGAGGGAGGGCCAGGGCCAGTCTGTGTCCATCTCTAACCCTGTGGCATTCGTGCTGCAGAACAGGCTTCTCCTTGGCTGACTGAGCGAAAGATCAAAGGGCAGGGTTCCCTAAAGACTCTACATGATATTCCAAAACCAGCCAAGTACAGTCCGTTGTTATTATTAATTTAATTTTTCTTAAAATGTATTTTGAGACAGGGTCTCACCATGTAGACCAGGCTCACCTCAAACTCACAGAGATCTTCCTGCCTTGGCCTCCTGAGATTAAAGGCATGCCTAGTTCAATGATTATTGATTGTTCTTGCGAGAGTTCATGTATGAGTATAGTGTGTTTACATCATCTCTACTTCTCTCTCTCCATATCCAGCTCTTCCAATGCTCCTTCTCCTCCACATCCTTCCCTCAAATGCATGTCATCTTCTTCCATGATCTCACACACACACACACACACACACACACACACGAGATCACATACATACACATGATCACACATACACACACATGATCACATACACACACATGATCACATACACACACATGATCACATACACATGATCACACATACACATACATGATCACACACACATGATCACATACATACACATGATCACACATACACACACATGATCACACACACCATGATCACATACACACATGATCACATACACACACATGATCACTTACACATACATGATCACATACATACACATGATCACACATACACATACATGATCACACACACATGATCACATACATACACATGATCTCACACACACACATGATCACACACACACACATGATCACATACACAATATGATCTCACACACACACACACACACACGCACACATCTTACTGTGTCCAATTAACATTGCCAACATATAATTAGTCTTGGGTAACCTAATGGGGCTTTGTCTCTGGAGAAGACTGACTCCCCCCTCAGCAGCTCCTCAACTAAGGGTAGAACTGAGAAGACTAGATTATTCTAAAATGGTTGATCTTTCCATGTTGGCCTATGTACTAGTATGGTCTTATGCAGGCAGCCATATTGCTGAGAGTTCATGGGTGCAGCACCCTGGGCATGCCCAGGAGACCCTATTTTACAGCAGTTCTATCAGCCCTCTGGCTTCTACAGTCTTTCTGTCCTCTCTTCTGAAATGTTTTCTGAGCACTGATTGGAGGAGTTATGCTATAGATGTTTATTTTCAGATAGGCACTCTATGTTCACTTAAGTAAATTAATTTTTAAAGCATAGCCATATATGTATACATACATATATGTTTATTTTATGAAATATGAATTGAGCTTTAATGAGATGCCTATAAGATGTGAAATGTCATTTGGTTTTCCTGTACACTGAAATGCCCATCCCATTTCCAACAAGACTCAAGGGAAACAAAGATCCATGAGAGTGCAACGTAAACCAGTTTCTTTGGCGCAAGTCTAGACATATCCTAGTAGTTATCAATGAAAACTGAACATCTTAAACAATGCAGTGCTCACAGTGAATGGCAGAGAGATCAGTTAGCCAAGATTAGAGTCCAGAAACAGAGCCAGGACTCCCGAGGGCTGTCACGGTGCTGACTGTGGGGTAATGGCTGTGGAGGCATTTCAGATCCATGGCTGAACAGTAGATCGCTCAGTGCGTGGTGCCGGGACAACTGTTTCTCCATCTGGACTCTTCCACTCTTTCCACACAGAAGTGAATTCCGGATGGAATAAACCTCTAAAAGTGAAACTCAGATCTGGGCAAGCACAATAAGAAATGGCCCAAGCCTTGAAAACGAAATCCTGAACTAGAACTTCTTTGTAAGTTAAATGGCAAAGCTAGAGGTCAGGAAGGAAAGCCCAACAGACACGACATCATTTAAAAAAAGAGTCATCAGAAAATTAAAAGAGAAATGGTGGGTGGGGATTTGGATTAGGCACTTTAGAAGAAGGCTTGGAGCCATTATCCAAAGAGAGTACACAAGTTATGTAGACAAATATGAGTAACTGGCTCTAAAATAAATAAATAAATAAATAAATAAATAAATAAATAAATAAATAAATAAATTTAGCAAAGCATGTGAAATGAGCAATTCTCAGAAGAAAGGTATATGACTAGGGAACATTTGAATAAACAGGTTTAGCCTGTTTATGGTAAAAAGAAGGGTGGAAAAGGGGCGGGGCTCCTGGCTCTACTACCAACCAGGGTTGGTTGGATACATCAGTTAGCGAAGATACTGTATACACACTACCAAGGACAGGTGCCAGCTGTGTTGCTAGGCAAAAAGGAACGTTCTAGGACATTCCACATTATATAATTCTTTTGTAATAGAGTTTTTTTTTTTTTTTTACAAATTATAATATTTTGAATTCATTTTCTGAGAGGGCCATACATGTATACAATGCATTTTGACCGTATCTACTCTCTCTTGCTCCGAGCTCCTGGATCCACCCTCCGACCTCAACCCACCTCCTCCTCCCAACTTGATGTCTTTTGGGGGTGGTGATAGTTTTTGGAAAATACATGTATATAAATGAATTTTCATAACTTATTTGCATTGCAAATATGTGGCATAGTGGGTTTCTCTTGAGGTACCGCCAAGGTAGAAATCTTTTCTGATAGAAAATATTGCTTTTATTTTTCCTTATTGACCCCTGATCAAGCCAAGTGACTCCTTTGGGAGGTAGTCTAGGGCGTTTTGCTGCACCAACGTGAATGTGGTGCAGTTGTTTGCTTTAGTATCTCAGTTAATTCTCATTAGAGTCTTTGAGTCAGTCGGTTCTGGTCTGATACCATAGTTACAGCTCTGCTTCTCAGGGTCTTTCAAACTTTAGATTCTCTTGATTTGTCCAAGGACTATAGGCTATAGATCAGCCTCCCCTGTCAACTGTTTTGAAGCATCCAGGGGACCTGCCTCATCTGCCCACACAAGCACTGGGTGCTGAGTCAATTACAGCATCCCTGAGTCCAGGAGTCAGCAGGGTGAAGCAAATCAGTACAAACAGAGCCCTGGGTTTGTTTGAAGCCACCAAGGAGTTAACTTCTTCACCAGTTCAGCCCTTTCGTCATCCTGGGTCTTTAAGGAAAACTTTTCTCCCCATTCCAACGACTTCCTGTTCGTGGGAAAGCAAGAGGAAATGAGGCTGTCCCAGGAGGATGGTCCCACCCTTTTCCAGTCGTGTGGCTAATTTGTCAGGTGTGATATTGGCACCTGGTGGCTTGTGTTGGCCTCTTGCCCACTCTTGCTGGGGAAATATCCAAATACTTGTAGTAGGCGGTGGGAGACTTCAAAGGCATTTGTAAGAGAAAAGGATATTGTCATTAAGGAACTTAATGGAGAGCACTCCCAATCATTTAGTGATGTCAAGATGAAAGGAAAATTTTAAAAACACATTATCCAGAGTTTTCTCTTATGTGTTGTCTGACCTGTTAAAACAAAGGCGTGCAGCATAATTGGTTTAGGATATGCTTGTCCTGGTGGCTAAGTTATCTTCTTTGGGTGAATCTATCAAAGGTATCAATTACCATATGGGGACTATAGATTATCCCTCTATAAATATAACTCCTGCTCTAACTTATCTTTAAGTGTGGACTCTGCGTCTACTAAAGGAACTGTAGCTTTTGACTCAAAGGGGATAAGCCCAGCACTGCTGAGTGGATTGATAAATAAAAAGAGACAGTGTGAGTTTTCAGGACTCATTAGGAATCCTGGATGGACACAGCTGGGTCCATCCTATATATTTCTATTTTTGACAAGATACAGTTGCCGTGGCAGTAAAAAATGGTTCCGAGGTTAAGGACACTGGTTGCTTTTCCAGAGGACCAGGGTTCAGTTCCCAGCACTCACATGGCAGCTCACAACCATCTGTAATTTTAGTTTCCAGAGATCCAGTGCCCTCTGTGGTCTTCGTGGTACCTTGCAGACATCTTGCACAGACATGAATTCAGGGAAAGACACCCATACACATAAAATAGTAAGATGGATTTTTTTTTTCAAAAAAAAGAAATAATCATTGCCTTTTGAACAATGATACAGGTAATCGTCTGTCAATCCCAAGAAGATTTATCTATGTATGTGATTTAACTGAACTATACTCAGTGGCCTCTAAAGCATTATAAATTTTACAAACAATGGCATTTTCTTTAGCTTCTATGATTGATATAGGTTACATTGACTCTGGGCATCAAAAACCCACATAGGATGAGTGTTACAGACATGGAGGTCTCCCTGAGGTATATGTTCATGGACTCCTCCCCAGTAAACCTCAGTCAGCTTATTAATCAAATGATCAGTCTAATGTGTTGATGTTTTGCTGGCCTTGCTCACAGCATCAGGTAAATTCAATGCGGTTTTAACTGGAAAAGATATTTGTTGGATATGTGTTACACTGAAGGATGTATGGTTGGATTTACGCTGTCAGAGATTAGGTGATTTACGCTGTCAGAGATTAGGCGACATCCAACTGGACATGCTACGCAGAGGCCCCTAACCTCACCGTGGCTGGCAAGCAGAGGGGAAATGTCCATCTTCCCTGGCTCTCTTGGCTCTCTTTTCTTTGCACCATGGCCCTCAGTTGATGGGATGGTGCCGTCCACACTCGGGGCAGGTTCTCCCCACTCAGCGAGCCATGCACACACCTTGAAGTAGTTTCCCTACTTCCCGGGCGCTTTTCCACCCAACTGAGGTGACAGTCAACAATCAATACTACAGTCTGGGGCCGGGCTGTGGTGTCTAAGGTTAAAGCTAACTAGAAACGTGAAACTACGGAGCAGTAACCGAGGAGCCGAGAGAAGAGCTGAGTAACTGAGGACGGATGGGCAGGGCTTTACCTTCTGCAGGTTCACATCCTAACCCTCGAAGCTGCCCTCATCTCTCTGTGCTTATTCTAGTCCCTCTTCATCGTCACCATGGTTTGTGCCCCTCTTCCTGGCTCAGCCCGTTAGTGTGCACTGCTCTGGTTTTGTGACCTGAATTCTGACTGTTGTCTTTTTTTTTTTTTAACCCTCTTTCCTTTATTTCTAGTTACGAACATACCTCTTTCTGCTCAGCTCAGCTCCTCATGTCCCCCAAAATGTTTTGCAAAGACACCACTCACTAGCCTGCGTCTTTTTTTTTGAGCTCTGGAGCATTGTTCATTGATCATCTATGTTAGCCAATCATACGAGTCTACGCTGTTTAACCAGGTCAAACACAAATGCCTTCCATGTTCTGTCAGTAGACTACACATGCCTGGAGGGTGAGGATCAATGCTCCTCTCACACCAATTAAGACAGCTCTTTGACTGCTCAAAACAAATGTCCCTGAACAGTGGATCTGGAAGAGTGGTTGTGCTTTTCTCAGACCAGGAGAGGCGTGGAGTGTGGCATCCCTAGCTGAGTGCTGTGTTACTGTAGGAAGAAGGAAGCCACTCTTAACACTTCTGCTTAGCTTTAGCGTGGGTTTGTCGTGTTGGTCTCACAAGCCAAGCTGATCTCCTCACATCCGGCATCTCTGCTCCCAACAGGGAGGAGCAGCTAGGCAGGAAGAGCTGCTCAGGCTGGCTGTGGCATGCCTCCCTGGGTGCTCTATCCCATAATTTCTGCTCACCCTGAGTCAGCCATGCTGGAGGTGACCCCTCCTATGTGTAAGCAGTATTGAAAACACTGTTTTAGTTCAATATACATATCCACCTCTAACAAAATCTGTGCTGTTTTAGCAGAATTATTAATAAGCAGTTTTCTCTCTGCTCATTTGTTTGTCTCTGTGATGAGGTATATCTACTGTACGTCTCTCTCTCTTTATATATATATATATATGTATATATATATGCATGTGTGTATATATATGTGCATGTGCACACGTACACAAGCACACATGCACACACACAATTCATCTCTCTCTATACAGATGTATATGTAAATATGCATGTGTGTGTATATGCATGTGCACATGTACACAAGCATGCACACACACACACACACACACACACACACACACAGATACACACACAATTCCTGTGGTGATTGGTTCCAGAACCCCACCCAATGCCAAACTCTGAGGACGACTCCCATACATAAAATGATGTATTTAACTGCACATATTCTCCTATATAATTCCAGTCGTCCTTAGATTTCTTCTTTGAGACAAGATCTAAACCGAAGCCATGGCTGGTGAGAACCTATTATGTAGCCCTGCCAGGTTTTGAACTCGCAGCCATCCCTCTGACTTAGCATCCAGAGTGCTGGAGATTGCTTATAATACATAATTCCACATGAGCACTATGTAAATGGTTGTCCTACTGCAAACAGGTAATAACGGACGGAAAACTGCCTGTGTATATAAAGTTTTTTCTGCAGTAATCTCTATCCATACTTAGCTGAATTCACAGATCTTGAATCCATGGGAGCAGAAGGAGTTTCAGAATGCTGACTATACATTTAAATTTTTGTTCATATTTTAACATAGATATTATACACATATACACACACACACACACACACATATAATGCATTATATGTAGAGGCAGAAAATCAGATTATACAATACCTCTGTCCCTATCTGGCTGTAGATACAGAGAAATGCTGTGTCTCGATATTTAAATAAAGATATGTGGATGCTCACAGTAGAATATTGCCACAACTAACCAAAGCCAAAGATTAAAGCGAAATTGACCTACTATATCAGGTTTTATGTTAATTACCATGGCCATTGTGGTTAATGCCAGGGGAGATTCTTTTCCATAAGTGGCTATTGGTGCTATCTGTGTACAGTTAAGACAGGCCTTTCCTACTGTTATAGCCAGTTACTTCTAACTGATTATCATTTATGAATTGTGTTTTTGAGTGTGCACGAGTGGGCATGGGCATCCTATGTGCAGTGTGGAGGTCAGAGGACACTTTTTGAGGTAAGGCTCTCTTCTACTATCCTGCTGTTTCTGGAGACCCAGCTCAGGCAGTAGGGGCTGGCAGCAAGTTAGTTAGTTCCTTTACTTACTGAACCATCTTGACACTCCCCCAGGCTTTCTGTTGTCTGTGGTCAGCATATGCACTGATAGAACTAAGGACACTCGTGGCTTCATGCTTCTCTTGAGTTAAGGGTCCCCTGATCAGTGACCCACGCTTACTTCCTTCACTCCTAGGTCTCCTTATGGATCCTTCTGTGTCTATGCTTCCCCCACTGATTCTACAACTGCGTTGGCCATTGAGTTTTGAATCTTGGAATCATTATCAGCACACAGGAAGGATGAAGAGACGTGAGAATTGTAGACAGAGGAAAGATGCTATGACACCTTATGATGAAGCCAGCAGCCATGGCCACCATAACAAGGACTCAGTTGGCTCAGTTGGTATGGGCCTGTGAGATAGTACAACCGAGCAAGCTGTTTACCTCCTGGCCAAGAATGACTAGCTGTGTAAGAGAGAGAGATTACCACAGGTTCATTTCAGATGTTCCCAACAAAAAGAAGAGTCATTTGGGGTTGTTGTGTGTGTATGGGTGTGTGTGTGTAGGGGGAGGGGTGTTGTGGTATTATGTGTGTGATGAATGGGCACGTGGAGGGACAGAGTCTCTCAATGAACCTGGAGCTGTGATGGCTGCCAGAGGGTCTCAGCAGTCCTCCTTCTCCGTCCTCTCCTTCACTTAGGTTATAGGCACACACACAGCTATGCTGGGCACTGTACCAGCATGCTGCAGTTTTGAATGCAAGTCCTAACTTTTATGTTACAAGTGAGCCATCTCTCAACACCTGGCTCCACATCTTAAGGAGTCTATTCCCTCCTCTAGTATCCTCATAAGGGACCACCTTTGAACACCTAGAATATATTGGAGATCCAGACCATAGCAGGATCCAATGCAGGCTCTGAATCCCCTGGATTAGATTGCAGGGACAACGTAGCACTGGCTGCCATGTCCCTTTCCCAGCCTCTCTTCCTACTATCCAAGCTTAGCCCATGCGACTCCATCCTGGAAGTGACACAGAGGAAAGCGTGTTGCTGACATCACTGCTGTCAAGACGACCTGGAAGCTTCATGTCCCCCGAGGGCCAGGCGGATCTCAATCTGCAATGGAGGAGCCCGTGGCAGACATTTATCTTTATTGTTAGAGAACGTCCTACATGCATGCGATGTGTTTGATCAAACACACTTCCTATCCATTCCCTCTAGTTCCTCCCCTGTGCTCACAGTTTCCTCCCAATTTTATGTTCTCCCTTCCTAAGAGCCGCTAAATTCACGCAACGCTGCCAGCGTGCATGAGTTGGAGGCCGTGCACTTGAACATGGGTAGCCTTTCAGGGCAATATTCCCGATGAAAACTGTCTCCGCCCCCCCCCCCAGCAGTCTTCAGTTGCCAATAGCTTCTCCAGTGCTAGGGATGGGAGTCCACACTTCCTCCTCCATCCATGCTGGGGTTCGTTTACATTGGCCTTACTTACGTCCCATGCATTCGGTCACAGACACTGTCCGCTCCGGCCCTGTGCGTAAGGCCCCGGGACAGCTCAGTTCCACGGCAGTCATCCGTCATCTCTGGCTCTTACAATCTGTCCACCCGCCTCTTCCTCAACAGTCCCTGGGCCATGACAAGCATTTCGACTCCAGGGCTTCGTGGTGTGCTTGCCCAAGTATCACAAAGGGGTGGAGGGAAGATCTGTGGTGTATCTACTAAGGGGCTGACAGTCCTGAGAACAGGAGGAGCCATGGCGCAGAACAATGGGGGGAAACGGTTAAAGACACACAGCATCAATTGGAGCTTCCTTGTTTGTTTTCTTTTGAAACCTTAAAGTTATCCAAATGGAGTGTTAATTTTTTTTTAAAAAAAGGAATGTTTTCTTGGGAGAAGACAATATTTTGAAATGTTTTAATTTATGAGAGCCTGTCTTCTTCGTTCTCTCAGTGCCGCGTGAGGCTGAACAAATGTTCACCACAGCTAATTAATTAAGTTTGCAGAAAAGACCAGCAGGGGACTGGAAACTTGAAGTAGAAGTGAGCATTTGAGTATAAACATGCTGCCTGCCTGAGAGACTTTATCTGGATCGAGCAGTTGCCGACCTATCCAAAGACACGCTGTATCTCTGGGAAAATCAGGCTTGGCAGGGGGAGAAGCAACACGGCTCTTGCTGGCAGCTCTAGTCATTTATTTCCTGGGTTTTGCGCAGTTCCATCCACACAGTATTATTCTAATGTCCTCTCTGTGGATGAAGGTGATGCCATACACTTCTCTCAGAGGAAGGGGCCTCCCAGGGGAGGAAGTAGTGTTCTTTCTGAGCCAGGCTCTTTATAAGCCTCTTTTTACCCTGGGAGGACTCTCCGTTTGTGGATGAGGAAACCCAAACTCAGAGAACTTAGCAGCCAACACAGGATCCGTTTACAGGTCATAAGAATGTGAGCTCACACATCCCTGATGATGTAGTCTTCTCGGTGGTACCCATAACCCAGGGTGGGGGAAAGAGGGTGTGCAGGGCATCCTGGTAGCCTCTTGTATGGTTTTGTGGCTGCATAAGGACAATCAAGAGAAATAACCAGAGCCAGAGAATTTGGAAAATGATCCTCACGCTTGATTTGTAGACCACAGATGGAGCAATTTCATGTCAGATAGATTCCTGCAAAAAAAAAAAAAAAAAATTCCTCAACCTTTGGCCTTCTGATGACAGTGGGCTGGCCATACTTCCCTCAGAAGCCTGAATCCATACTTAATATTGGGAAGAAGATGGAGGTATTGATGGCAGAAATGGAGACTGAGAGATGAGAGTGCAGAGAGAGCCCAGGACAGCCTTGGGGGTTGGGAACGTCCTGACTATGAGTAGGAGAGCCATGATCAACAAGAGGAGGCCTTTTTCTACATAGGAGAGGAGGTAAGACAGAGGCACAGAGAGCCATGAAGCTGTGATATCACCAACCTCCAGTTTCTACAGCCCATTGGTCTCTCGAGGTCTTTTTGGACTCTAGTCCTAATGATGTGTTAAACCTTACCAAAAGCTACAGCTTCAGTCTCATCATTTTGACCTTTGCCCTGGGCATTAGCGGGACGTACAGAATGAGACTTGTGGGGAAGTTCATCGGAAATGTTCTAAGCTGATCTCCAGTTGCATCTGCTCCCTTCTTTTGTTGCTTTGATAAGCACCACGATCAAAAGCAACCTGGGGAAGAAAGAGACCCGCAACTTATAGTCCGTCCCCAAGGAAAGGCGGGGCCCGGGGAAGGCGGGGCCCGGGGAAGGCGGGGCCCGGG
>JADRCD010223006.1:44381-82916 GCA_019843815.1 Montemys delectorum
GGCCCGGGGAAGGCGGGGCCCGGGGAAGGCGGGGCCCGGGGAAGGCGAGGCAGGGACCTGGAGGAAGGGACTGAAGCAGACACTGAAGTAGACCGTGGAAGAGTGCTGCTGCTCCCTGACTTGCTCCCAAGTTCACATCTAACTGCCTCTCTTAAGGAGTCCAGGCCCACATTTCCAGGGAGCACTGTCCGCAGTAGGCTGGACCCTCCCATATCAATTACCTATCCAAAAAAAAAAAACCAAAATGCCCCACAGACACGCCCACAGGGCGATCTGATGGAGACAATTCCTTAATAGAGATTCTAGATTCCTGGGTATATCAAGTTGACAACCAATTCAGCCATCACAGACAAATCCACAATTCTTGCTGAATACATCAATAGACATTAAAAAAAAAAAATCCTGGAGTAGCTGATGACAGTTGCATGCGGTCGTTTCAGAGATTAAACATGTCAACTATTCCTTAAGTCTTTCACCAAGTTTATAATGACTATTCCTGCTAAACATTATCAACCCAAAACCAAAACTCCACTATCTAAAGTCGTACTTAGTGAAATAACATACCATTGAAACTTGACTGTAAAATGTAACTTTGATATTCGATATACAAAATTTGAATAGATAAAAAGAAATTTGCTGACAGCTGAAAACTCCTGTTGTCATAGATGACAACTCACAGTAATAGATGCTGTGAAAGATGGATTTTATGTGGTCAAAAAACACTGATCAATAAATAACATCACTCTCTAAATTCATATGAGAAAAATCAGCTACCTGAAAATAGCACTAATGATTTTAGATCGACGTGGAGGAAATTGGAAAGTGTTGACTACTCTACATAGAAATCACTTTTGGAATCAATTGGAGCAAATGAGAAATCTCCCATCTGACTACGAGGTTGCTGCAAGTTAGTGGTTTCTGTGGTGAATACAACATTAGAGCAAAGCGGAAGCATTTCCATTTAAAGTCTTTACTTATTGTCTTAGTTAGGGTTTTACTGCTGTGAACAGACACCATGACCATGACAAGTCTTATAAAGAACAACATTTAATTAGGGTTGGAGTGTAGGTTTGGAGGTTCGGTCCATTGTCATCAAGGCAAGAGCATGGCAGCGTCCGTGTAGACATGGGGCAGGAGGAGCTGAGAGCTGTGAGTTTTACATCTTCATCCGAAGGCTGCTAGTGGAAGATTGACTTCCAGGCGTCTAGGATGAGGGAGGGTCTTAAGCCCATGCCTATAATGACACACGTCTGCTAGTAGTGCCTGCCACTCCCTGGGCCAAGAATATACAAACCATCACACTTATAAATAAATACAATTTCATTATTTCTTTGAGGAGCTCATGCATGAATACCATGTATCTTGATCATAGTCAGGCCCACTCCTTTCCCTAACTACTCCTACATCAACCCCTCATGTCTCTATCCCCCTCCCCATTTCATATCCTTTTCTCTTTAACAGGTCACTGAATCCATTTGTGCTTCCTATCTATTCATGAGCATGAGACCATCCACTAGAGCATGGCCAACCTACCAAGGGACACCTCTTTAAAGAAAGCGGTCTTTCCCTCCAGTCATGAATTATCAAAATCTCCTTACCTACTGTGGGGTGGGAATCATGAGCCCTTCCTCACTCCATGCTCTGACATCGACTGCATTGGTCTGGTGCAGGCTACCACAGCTGCTCTGCGATCACCAGCACAATGATCCTGTCCTGTGCAGACGATGCCGCTTCAGACCTGCTCCACTCTCCCCAGCCTCTGACTCTTGGAATCTTCTCATTTCCTCTTTCTTACCCTTTGAGAGGGTATGGTAGAGCTGTCCCATCTGTGGCTGAGCTCTTGCCATAGACATTTATTCTATGTGCTTTGACCAGTTGTGAATCTCTGCATTAACCGACCTCCACTGAACAAAGAAACTTTTCTGATGAGGCCTATGAGTTGTGCTAATCTAGGGGTATGGAGATACAAAGTAAGAGAACAGTTTGATTCAATGTCTAGTAAAATTGTAATAATATATTTACCTCTGGGGCCTATGAGTTCTGCAGCCATGGGCTCTTGGCCGGGTTTATAGGCTACTAGGCATGTGCTTCCTCCTGTGAAGTGGGCTTTAAATCCAAGCAAAAGCAAAATGTTACCTCTGTAACATTTGTACAATATAGGCATATATTGCTACACTGTTCTAACATTTTATTTGTAAAGATATTTAAGGAAAAAGAAAGGTGTTAGGTAAATTAAAATTCCAGAGGGAAACCTTTTCATGTATAAGCCAAGACTACTGGTCACCATTTTTTTCTGGATACAATTGTAAACGTGGATCAGTCAGACTTGGCTTAGACTGTGGGACTATACTAGGGAAAGATAATCCTGCAGAGGAAGCTGGCCAGATGAGACCTAGAAGCCTTGGCCAATTACCTCAAAGACTGTTGCAGAGAGATGAGGTATGACGAAGGCTGAGGCTGAGAAGGTAGGCTGGAAAAGCAGAGCAAAATGTCTCACTGTCTCCTAGTGCCTGGGAAGCCCTCTACATGGAAAGTCCCCACAACAAGCATGCAACCATCATTCAGAATTTAAAAGAGAGAGAGAGGTAAGTGGAATCTGAGGGAAGAATGGAGGTTGGTGCCGCCAAGTTTGCTTGGTGTTGGACCATATTGAGACGAGCAACGGTTCCTCTTCCCATGTAATGTTAAACAGACGACATTGTGAATATACTCCAAGATGGAGCCAAAGAAAGGTGCTGTGCTAAGTCAAAGCCAACGAACTGTGCTGAGCCACAGCAAGAAATGGGAAACTGAGGGCCAAAAGAACGGCTCACTGGGTAAAGATGATGGCCTGCATTTGATTCCTGGGACTCATATGGTAGAAAGTAAGAACCTCACAAGTTGTTCTCACACCTTTACACACACCGTATCACTACCCGATACACAAATAACAATTTAATTAATCAATTATTAATTAAAATAGATATTTTAAAGCAGGGCTGGAGAGATGGCTCAACAGGTAAGAGCACTTGCTGTTCTTTCAGAGGACCTGAGTTTGGTCCCAAGTATTCACATCAAAGACTCACATCTACATGTAACTTCAGTTCCAGAGAACCTGACTCCCTTGGCTGAACTCTGTAGGCACTGCATGCATTTAGTGTGTACAAACAGACAAGGCAGGCACACACAAATACACACGGGTAAAAATAAATTTTAAAAAGGAAAATTGAAAGAATTTAACTGAGAAAAAGAATATTTATGGGGCATAGTTCTAATATATGTGCAGGTAGAACCTCAGAGACGGAGGAGAGACAACAAGAGTGAGTTCAACAAGTTCAAGAAAGGCTACGTACTAAGAAAATCACCCTGAGGCTCACCCCAGTAAGACTGCTAACATCTGCTTTGGAAAATTATCTCAGTATCAGAAGAGATGCTAGTGACTCAAACATATACATTAAAAAGTAGAAGGTCAACTTAGAAGAGTAGAACTAACCAGACAGGAGGCCGAAGCCTCATCGTTTCACTCTGTGCCACCAGCGAGTGTGACTGCCACAGGAATCCCTGCCTAAGAAATCATTGAGGGCCCTTAGGGTCTAGCTTTTTGGCTGAAGGTCAGGGTCTCAGGCTCACTCTTTTTGACTATTATCTTGAATCTTAGAATCCATAATTTCTCTTTCACTGGCCCTTACTTTTTTGTAACAGATAGCTCCAAGGCTCTGATGAGCTAATCAGCTTCTTTCCTGGGCCCCCCAAAATAGTACTTAGTACCAATCACTTTTGTTTTAGGGTCTGCTACTGTAACAGATGTAGGCAGACCATAGGGAACAGTGCAAAGTAAATACTTGCTTTTCTTTAAAGGAAATAAAAGGATTTATTCTATTTTTGTTTATATGCATATGTGTGTGTGCAGGCATGTGGTGTGTGTGTGTGTGTGTGTGTGTGTGTATACAAACACATGTGAGCAAGATGTTTACCAAGGCCAGACAAGAATATTAGATCCCCCTGTATTTACAGCTGGTTTTGAGCTACTACTTGGATCAACTGCAAGAGTAGCAGACACTCTAAACCGCTGAGCCATCTCTGCCGTTTCTATATTTGCTTTTCAAGATTTACCCAAATGATATAAAATAAAATCAGTGCAGATGTGAGTATTACAAGAACAGTTGTCCCTAATTTAGAGACAAGCAGGTAAGCAGGACATGTTAGAACACATGGGAATCTGTGGATTTCAGTAGTGGCTTTCTCTTTCTTTTCCAGTTCAAGTATTGGTCAGTCCTGATGCTGTGCTCTGCTATGGCTAATGAGGCTATTTGGCTCCTTTTGTTTACCTGTCCAGCTCCTCAGACAGTACTAGTCAACTGGTATCAGGATTTCCAAGACCTCTCAAATATGTAGTCTGCATCTGAGTTTGGCTACTGAAACAAATGTGGGTCTACAAAACCCTTTCACATGACCTTCTTTATTAGTTTAATTCCCTCACAGGGGCTGAAGATATCTGTGGCCTTTCCACTCAGACTCCAAAGCTCCTTGCTGACCTCGGACATTTTCTCCGCTAGAGTTAGACCCTGGTCTGGTATCTCTGGCTATCACCTGGAATTTAGGCATAGGTATACTAAAATTTATTCATTCATTCGTGACTTTCCTTATAATGATTTTTTAATCTTTAAAACCTTTTGTTGAGCTGGGCAGAGGTGGCACACGCCTTTAATCCCAGCACTTGGGAGGCAGAGGCAGGAGGATTTCTGAGTTTGAGGCAAGCCTGGTCTACAGAGTGAGTTCCAGGACAGCCAGGGCTACACAGAGAAACCCTGTCTCAAAAAACCAACCAACCAAACAACTAAACGAAACAACAATAATAACAAGAACAAAAACAAACAAACAAAAAACCCCTTTTGTTTATTAGTTTAGGATTTGCTTATTTCTGTGTGCGCATGGGGTTCAGAAGCCTTAGTTCTCTCGTTCCACCGTGTGGGTCCTGGTGATGGGACTCTTGTTGTGCTCAGCAACAGGTTCCCTTACTGAGCCATCTCCCTAGTTCCTTAAAGAATTTTAAACAATTATTAACTATGCGCTTTGTCACATATTGTATGCTGAAAAGAATTAGTGAGCAAAGCGGTAAGAGCCCATTCTCAGAGAGCTCACGCTCTAGTGGGAGGCAGTTATCAAATAATGAGACAAATACACAGGCAATTACAAACTGTGACAGTAAGTCTGAAAGCCGAGAAGAAATTCTGAGAAGATGTAGCAACCAGGATCTGATTCAGGTTGGACTAAGAGGCCGGGGGTGTCTTCTGCAGCCATGTATGTGAAGATTGGGGTGATCGGCAGATCTCCATATCCCAGCAAACCCATTTCATATCATTTCCTCCTACCACCATTGTGCATTTTCTGTCTTAGTTAGGGTCCCAGGGTCACGTGAAGGTCTGTCTGTCATTGTTTTCAGTGGTCTGCCCCCAAAGGAAACAACACCAGCTACTTTGACATCATTTGGGGTGGTGAGGATGACTGGGTGGAGTGCCTTTCAGATAGGTTTAAGGAGTGGGGCACAAATCCTCTTTGCACAAACCGAGACTTCTGGCTGGAACTTATGGGGAGATTCAGAGGTAGGAGGTGGCAGGATTCCCATCACCGTCCAGTTAGTGGCCCGAGAGCTTCCTGCAAAGCTTGCTAGGACTTGAGAAAGGGATGATTAGATATTTGTGCTTGGGGTATCCCTTAGAGTTTGGGGAGAAGGGAAGCTGGTCTCCCAAACATAATTTCAAAGTGAGTAAGCCCCTCCCGATAAGGAGTAATTCGAGCCAGAATAGGGCAAAGGAGCGGAGGAGTTTGACTTAATTTTTCATCAGTTTCTGGTCAATTGTGTCAGCATCCTTAAGAGTTTTATTCATTCTTTCTAACTGATCTTAGCTCTATGGCTTACACGGATAATGTAATTTCCGGTTAATGTTTAATACTTTTGTCAGATTTTGAGACAACTTGGCTGTGAAATCCAGACCTTTGTCTGACTCCAACATCAGGAGCAAACCAAATCTAAGGATTACTTCCTGAAGAAGTTTCTTAGTAACTCATTAATGAGTCTCTGTTGCTTTGGGGTAGGGTTCCACCCACCCTGAAAAGGTGTCTTTAAAATCAGTAAGCCCGATTTCCCCAAAATTCAACTCCCAAAGTTCCCCAGACCCATTTCCTCAAGCCCAGGTTCCTAGTGGGGGTCTTCCTTCCCTCTCTGGGTTTATGCGAACACAGATGGCATATATTTAAAGTGGAGTCTTTAATGGGACTTTTCCAAATTGGGACATAACACCTGTGTCTGAAGGACTCAGCAGCTTTTGTGGCCCCTGTGTGGGCGACTTGGTGGAGATCTATAATGAGTTGCCTTCCCAGACTTGTGGGAAGGGAGGTTTTGCTACCTGGCAGTGTCCACCATCTTTGCTTATCCTAGGTAGCTAGTTCTTTGTTTGGCCCAGTCAGTCTCACACTGGGGTATATTCTAGGTGGCTTAATAATCTGGCCTCTGCCAGGGCTACCAAGATTTGAAGAGGCCCTACTGGTTTGAGGGCTACTACCTGGGCAGCTAAGTCAGCTGTTCTGTTACCTCTGGCTTCTGGGGAATCCCCCTCTTGGTGTCCTTTGTAACAGACAATGGCTATTCTCTTGGGTAACCAGATAGCGTCTCATAGAGCGAAGACTTCTTCTTTATTTTTGATTTCTTTTCCCGCTGAGGTTAGCAATCCCCTTCCCCTGTGCAGAACCCCATGGACATGGGCCATAGCAAAAGCATATGGGCTATTAATATACATGATGATAGTCTTGTGCCCCGCTGCCCCCACCTCCTGAACAAGTGCTTAACTCAAAGCAAAAAGCCCAGCTCCCTGAGCTGAGGTTCCCCTGCTCAAATACTGTACCCAGGTAGTCCTTTCTTAGGTTACCACTGCTGCCCCTGCCTATCTGATCCCGCCTTGTACGTTACTGTTCCCACCTGTGGCAATACTTCATCTGGTGCCACCAATGGGACAGCTGTCAGATCAGGCCTGATAGACTTGGATCAGGCCAGTCACCTCAAGGCAGTCATGCAGGGAACCCATGGGGTCAACTTCTGCAGGAGACTGGCAGGGTGGCAAGCAGATGTCTTGTGGAGCCAAATGAAGGGTTGATCCAGAAGTAGGCTTTGGTATATTAGGTCACCGAGGTGTCACATGCATCTCTGGGGTGCCCCTCTCAAGAGGACCTCAAAGGAGTGTGGTGCTGTCAGAAACTGTTAGTGCTCCTAGCTGAATTTGTCAGCTTCTTTAACCAGCAGGATGGTGGCAGCTATGGTCCTTATACATGCTGGCCATCTGGTTAAACCTGAAGCGACCTCAGCAAGAATACAACACGGAGGAACCTCGGCCCCACCCTGCCCTGCCCGTCACTGCATTCTTTGAGACTCCTTATTGTTAACATCAGGAAAGCCATGCTGAAACAGGACACGGTTCTGTAGAGACCACACTGCCTTCTCCTCCTACCCAGTGTAGGCTCTGGTTTCTGTTGCCAGAATTACTTGCACCAGGTCATTTGATACCTCTGGATAAGGGATATGAAAGCCCATTTATGGATGTCCCTTCGGGGTGTCCTCTTATAATTAGAGAGCTGAGTGGTTCTATTCCTTCTCTGGGACTCTAATACTCACTCGAATGATCGCAAAGGTTTGAGCGAGTGTCGGCCTTCCTTTCCGCAGCCCCGCTTTGAAGCTTTGCCTAGTCTCTTCCCTTCCCAGATGACAGCTCTGTGTCTCGAAATTATCTTGGCTCTGCTCTCGATCCTTCCGTCTGAAGGCAAACACAAGTTAAACACTAATCACATTTATTTTATCTACTAAGAAGGTGGCCGTTTCCAGTAATACCGTTCTTATCTAGGAAGAGACTTGATTATTTTTTTGCCTCTGAGAAGATGATCAACTTTAGCTGACTTACTAAGAGGACAGGACCGAGAGGGTGGGCGTCCTCTTTCTGCTACCACAGTGTGGCTGAAAGGTCTGGAACATCTTATTCTCAAGCACAATTTCTTCTTTTTTGTCCAAAGGACAGCAAAGGCCAGGGCATTGGCATGCAAATACAAAGGATACACTCCCCCAACTCCTCATCCCTGGGTGGGGGGTGAGTTGGGAGAGGGAATAGGCCAGGAGACAGGATGACAGAGTCTGCCCATGGTGCAGTCACATTGGCTTGTCATGGAGCTAAATGCTTCTTGGAGCAGAGACTGAAACCACCAGACCAGTATTATGTGAGATGCCAGTCAATGCTGACGTTATTTCTGTAGATGAGTGGTCTTGGAATTTACCTGCAGTGGTCCTGGGCCAGGTTGGTGGCCTGGATTTCTGCCTTGGTTGAACTGTATATGTTTACTGCCTCATTTGGATCTTGTGCTTCTACTCCAGTCATATCTACAGCCACCTAAACACTGTCCTGCTTTGGGGTTATGAACAGTGAGCAGACACTTGGCCTAAGAAATGAACAACCCATCTTGTTTCTTTACCCCCTGAATCCTACCACCCACCAAGAGCAAGGGGAAGTTGAGATGATACTTAGGTAGTAGGGGCAAGCATGGCCCTGGGCGAATCTGGAAGACTTATTTCCTTTTCCATTTTTTCTATAGTCTTCCTGCTCGACATCTGTCCTCATTCTCCTCTTTCCAACCCTCTTTATGCAGAGCATTCAGTTACTTGGCTCAGTCTTTCCATGGATCTGGGCTTTTAGCTTCAGATGTGGATGCTGACTCTTCCAGATCTTGCTGATTCTTTCTAACTTGACAGGTAAGGAGGCAGCAGGTATACGAAGGAAAAAGTCAGGATCATAGCAAGAGGCCATGGAGTCCTTCCCACCTCTTCCCTAACTAGTGATGGTACCCTGCCTTGGGCATGCCATGGTTTGGGGCCTCAGAAGAGTTTGCACAGGATTTCTTCTGCTCTGCTCGGCTTGCCTGGTGAACTCACTGGTTCTCTGCGAGTCTATATTATTAGAAAGTACCAGCCTTGCTTCTCTGTTTCTTTTGAGAAGCTTCATTGTTCCAAACAAAGGAGGAGACCCAAGAAAAATCCTTGAGATAGATACTATGTGACTTTTCTTGGGGGAGAAATACACAAATCTATTCAGCCCAGATGGGGAGTCTAGGAACCATCAAAGAAACGACTCTACCCAAGTCTAGCTTTGTGAACCATTGAGTTTATTGAGATAATTTAGAGGGCCACGGGAGACTCAAGGCAGTGGCATCACTGACGTCCCACCCCAGCATGAGACAGAGTCCCTGGAGCTCCCCGAACAATTTGCAGGCAGCTCTGCAGTAGACTCGTCATCTAACAGCAGTTGCCACCGTTGTCACAACCTTTGGTTGGGAGGCAGACAGGTATATGAATTGTTTAAACTTTAGGAACTTCCTGAGACTTGTGAATTATTTACTTCCTAATTCTTGTAATTCCTGTTACTTCCTGAGACTTGACAAGCCACCTTCTGGTAGGGACTCTTTCAATTCTGAAGAAATTGCAACACTCGATTTTTCAAATGCAGTATAGTGAGGGGCAAGATCTATTTCGTTAAGCTTCTCTTTCGGAGGCTTTTGCCTACGAATCTGAGTTCACCTCCTGACTTGAAGGGAAACGGCATTGTCTACCAGCAAAGAGAGTGATTCAAGTCAAATTCACTGTTGATTTTCAGGATCGTACTGTAACATAGCTCATTGAATTGTTCAAGTAAAACTGTACTTTTGAAAGGAAAAGGTTAAAGTTGGCTACTGATGTTCATCAGGAGATGGATATTTAATCTTTAATCTCTAGTCCTAGGCCTCCACTTTGGATCAACTCATTATCCCAAATAAATGACGTGTCATTCCCATTATTTATGTCTCAGTGAAGCCAAAGTATCTGGATGTGGTTTTAGCAGGGCCATTCACTTCAGCCCATTCACGATTAATCTCCCTGCTAACATCTTTCCTGTCCTGTGTACTGTTCCCTGCTCGCTTTTATGTTTTCTGCAGAATGTTTATAAAAGGATAATCTTTTACAAAGCAGACAGAATGTTTGTGTATGAACTGCTCTGTTTAAATGCCTCATTGACATATCATCTGAAAACTCGAGTCGTCAGCAGGCCCTGAGCTGTTGAGCCAGGCGAAAACATGAGAACTGCTCTCTTCCGCCCAGGAGCAACAGTGATGGAAGGTGCAGGATGGAAGGCCCTAATGGGCCTGGGCGCCCAGAACATAAAGGGGCATGGCTGAAAGACACACGGAGCTTCCTCATAGCCTTGACAGGCCCGGAATGTAAAGGGCCATAAGACAAGCTGTGCTGAGCTCACTGTCAGGGATGAAGAGTTTGATCGCTCTATGACTTTTCTACGGGAATTCTCACAGAATGTGTTGTGATTATGCAAACCCTGAATTCACACATCCCCCTGCCCTAGTTTTAGCTAAACCCATCTGAATGTCCAGGAAGTGACCACATGACTTCGCTCAGTGCCTCTTTTATGTATGTCCTGTGGAGAGGGTAGAAGGGGAGCAAGGAAGCTAATTAGGAGACAGTCTCTTCCTCCTCACTCCTCCATCTTCTCTCTCCAGGGACTGGGACTGTGTCCAGACAGCCCTCTTGCACGGCAGTTGTACATACCATTGCATTCTACAATGGAAGGCTCTTTTGTGGAAATTTGCATGGGATCACAAATACACCACTGATGAAAAGACTTAACGAATGGACTCTGCTGCATAGGAATGTTGTAAAGCGGGGGAAAATCAGTGGAACAGGGGAGCAGGTCCGGCTACTGTGGAAGCTGCACACAGAAGCCACACTAGGCTAGCACTCTGTGCCTTAAGACAGGGTGCGTTCTGCTGGTAGAGACGCGTGCCCATATCTGAGACACAAGACTGTACTTGAGCTGTGCTTGGCAGAGCTGTAGGAGGAAAACATAAAAACATAAAAACCTCCCAACGTGCAATGAGACCAGGCTTCTAGGTGCCTTCAAAGACAGGTTTTCTCTGACAAATTGACTGATCGCTTTGGTATCTCAATACGGAAAACATGCTGTTTCCCAAGGCTGGTCTTTTGCAAATTGCTAACACTTTTACATTTCTTAGGGAACCATTCGAAGCAGGCATGTGGTAGTGTCATTCCAATGGCACTGACCCTGAAACACTAAGGGCCTGCCAAAATCTTTTCTAAGATCTAAGCTATAAAAACTCAGACTTGATCCATCAAGACTCTATCACCAAGGGGCATTTATTCTGGATGTTGCTTTAGCTAAATGCCTCGATCGCTGGTCATTTGCTGTAGTGTTAACGAGGGTAAGCGCTCTTGCCTGCATCTGTGCTCCCAACCAAGATGAGGTCAGCAGACCAAGGGGAAGGAGCCCCCTAAGGTATTTGAGAAAAATAACAATGGAGTGGCAGCTCATCCTTACCCTTGGCAGGAAAAAAACTCTGTATTTGGAGTGGGTAGCACCTGGAGAAACTAGGAAATTCTTCGGCATGGCCGGGTCACCTGAAACGTTCACAGACCAAACGACCAGGCGTCATGGCAGAGTTCACCTCCAGCAGCCGGGAAACTGAGGGGGGTTTTCTTTGACTTTGAGGAGCTTCTTCAGAACACACAAGACAGCCCCGGAGGGGCTTTGCTCACTGTATGGGAGTCCATACTAGTGCATTTTTTATCTGGGGGGAGCGTTCATGTGGACACGTGAGTGTATACACGTATGCTCATGTGTCCACATGAGGTCAGAAGGCAAGGCTGAACATCTCCCTTAACCGCTGTTTTATTTTTTGAGATGCCATCATTGAATCTGGAGCTCGCCAATGCCAGCCAGCAAGCTGCTGCTTCTTCAGGGCTGGGATTACAGTTCAGTGCTGCGTCTGGGTTTTTAAAACATGTGTATCAGGAATGGGTATGCATGCATGCACGGCAAGCCATTTACTGACTGAGCCCTCTCCCCAGCCTGTGTCACTTCACTTTGAACTTCATTTTTTCTGGTTCCTACTCCTCTCTTCCTTCTACAAATACTCGCTCCAGCCTTTCTTCTCCGGTTTCCTTTTCTCAGCCTCCTTCCCTCCCTCTTTCTCTTTCCTCTTCTCTCTCACCCCTCCTTCATCTCAGAGTGATCGGGGGTCTTCTTGTAGGCAGGTGGTAATGAATTCCTCTTCCGAACATTCGCAGTGTCACACAGGTGAACTCGGCCATCACTCAGAGCTTCTAGTGTGAGGGCAGCCAGTCACATTCATTTTGCATTTCAGCATCCTTCGCTCAGAAGAGGCTGCCTGGAGCCCTATGCAGAGAGGGCTCTGGTTCAGAATAGTGCTTCGAGGGGACAAATGTCCTGTTCACTAGATGTGACAGCAGAGGACACACGGAGAGGGGCAGAATGAGCCCATCCTGGTCTATACTGAGGCTTCTGGACTGCGGTCTAGTTGACATTGTAGCTGCCTATGTCTTTGCTGTGGGGCTGTGCTGCACCCCATAGACATGCAGCCAGATACTTGACCTCTGACCTCTACCCAGCATGTGTGGCAGCACCCCTGCAGTGGTGACAACCAAACCTGCTTCTAGACCCTGCCAACTGTCCCCAGGGTTGGGGATACTTCCTGTTTTAAAACCGGCATTTTAAATAATTCCCACAGAACTAGATAAGGGCAGTGAGGGAGGACAGAGGGCTCTTGTGATGGAGGTGCCGTGTAAAGAGAGGCTACTATGTCACTGCTGTGGCCCACCAGACTACCGGCCAGACTGTCTTTCCGTGCCCTGGGCTCACATTTGTGATAAGACCAGGATCCTGGGAACAGAGCCATCGATCACAGTAAAGGGGTCCAAAGGGACACTAGAGAGCTTTTGCCTGTAAGGTGGGCGAAGCTCAGAACCGCCTCACTAGTGCAGGCGATCTGGACAAACGGGTTAAGGGTGCTGCTTAGGGCAGCTCAGAGGCCGAGTGGCTGCAAGAAGTCAAGCATGAGAGTCAGGAAGTTCCTTCTGTGGCCTTTGGAACCACACGTGTGTGTGTGTGTGTGTGTGTGTGTGTGTGTGTATGTGTGTGTGTAGTGTGTGTGGTGTGTGAATATATGTGTATGTTAGCCTATGTATGCATGTACACATGCACATGTGTGAGGTTATATATGACCATGGAATCCCAAAATTAACCCAGTTGTTTCCCTGGATTATATACTGAGGCAGGATCTCTGCTGAAGTCAGATTCCTGCTGATCTAGCTAGCTAGCTTGTCTTGGGGGAATCACCTGTCTGTGCCTGCTTAGTGCTTGCGTTACAGGTGTTCACCAAACCTGCCTGACTTTTGGTGGGTTAGGGGGATGCAAACTGTCTCTCAGGCTTGCACGGCATTTGTTTTATCCACTGAGACATCTCCTTAGTCTTTTACGGTGGGGTGCTTACTAGATCCTGAGAAACTAGTAGATGATACATTGTAGCCATCATAAACTCTCTGGAGGGGGTGGGGGGAGAGTGGAACGCAGTCAGCTTTTTTGGTTTTAATTGAGTCAGAGTTTGATAAGTGGCAAACAGCCGCTAGTCTATCTGATGAAATAAACCAGTGGCTTCGGGATACATTCAGAGTGTGCCAATCAATCCCAGCCCCGGTTCCATATATAAACACTGACCTTGGAGCATAGGACATCCCAGGGGACAGAGTGCAGCCTGCTTTAGTGTTCTGAGCTCTGCTTCTAGCTCAGAGACTGAGAGACAATGAGCACGTCCAGTCACACCTCTGAAATATCGGGGCGAGCGTGCAGGGTGGGGGTGTCCTACCTCACAGAAGAGAGGATACAAGAAGTCAGGGATTCAGCTGTGTCATTTGCTTTAACTCTTCCATTTCTCTCCGAGTCCTGCAGTCACTTCTCCACTCCAGTAAATTTAGAAAGCAGGAAGAAAAGGGGCCTACTGATTTAAAAACAAAAACAAAAAAACAAAAACAAAAAACAAACAAAACAAAACAAAACAACCCTTACGTATATGCACATGTTTTCCTGGTGTGTGTGTGTGTGTGTGTGTGTGTGTGTGTGTGTACGTACATGTACCCTCCTCTCTGTTGACCTACCCTTAGGATCACAAGCCTGTGCTACCACACATGGGTCAAGGGATCAAATTAGGATCCTTGTATATGCAAAGCCAGTATTTTACCCATTGATCTATCTCCCTACACAGACATTTCTGGTTTTTAGTAAAGTTTTCCTTAGGTGCCCTTGGCCACCTTCTACCAACTCTACAGCAGCCACAGCAGGTGAGATATTCAGTGTAGATGTCTGTTTAAGGCCAAGGTCCTCTGGCCTGGGCTGCTGCTCCACAAGATGCCTTCTCGAACAGCTACCCTGGCTCTCGGCAACCCTTCCTCCCGAAGAATAAAGCACGTTCCAGAGAGCAGAGGCAAGTCATCTCCAGAGCCCTGAAGAGAGGCCTGTGACTTGAGCAGTACCTTCCTCAGGAGCCAGCAGGACTGAGCCATGACGCTTCAACATGTCAACAGGAAACACTGAGGAGTCTCTCCAAGACTGGGAACAAGGTTCCTCCAGACTAGGTCAGAAGTCTTGGGGTTGGAGATGGAATCGCTTCTACCTATTATTATTATTGTTATTATTATTATTATTATTATTATTATTATTATTATTATTATTATTATATTCAAGTGGGCATCTGGAGCACACAGGACGCCGTCTTTCTTCTGTGCCCGCCCAGTGCTCGTCTGCTCTGACTAGAGGAAGGCTGCTCATGGACTTCTGTGCGGCATTATGGTTTTAGACTCCCTTCTACACCAGCCCAGGTTAATTATATTTACCCGACACTACTGCATACACCCGCTACCACCTGTGTGAGCTTTGTATTTATAGATGTTCGGCATAAAAATGAAGCTCTGTGGACATCCATGTCTACACCAGCATCTGCTTGTCTATCTGTCTGTCTGTCTGCTATCTATCTATCCATCTATTTAGCCATCTATCATCTATCCATCTATCTATTATCTACCACCTAACAATCATCTATTATCTGATTGTTTTTCTGTCTATGACCTATCTTTTAACTATGTATCTATAATCTATCATCCATTTTTTCTCCCAGTCATCTCTCTGTCACTATTTGCCTATGATCTATTATTTATTATTATCTATTCTAACCTATATGTATTTTCTATGTATGTATATAGGTATGTATGTATGTATGTATGTATCTATCTATCATCTGTCTGTCTGTCTGTCTGTCTGTCTGTCTGTCTGCCTGCCTGCTTGCCTGTCTGTCTGTCTGTCTATCATGCATCTACAGAATGGATGTGATAGCAGTACTCACAAGGCTTTACCCACAGACCCCAGTCTTGGCCTCATGAGCGTCCAAACTTCAAGGACCCCTCATAGCATCTCAGCAAACGATTGCTGCTGTTTCCTGAACCACAGATAGAGTTCCGATAGAAGGTCAAGATGGAGTTTCAGGTTCAAACAGAAGGAGGTGAGGGTGTGCGGAAGGCAGAGGGGGACAGGCTGTGTGCTGCCACACAGGGCTGCACACGTTGGAAGGCACCAGACTTGGTTGAAAACTTTGCCGTTGCTTTGTCAAAATATGTCATAATTCTTTGGAGACTTTTACGTATTTTTACTCCAGGCCCTAAAATCACGTAGCTGGTTCTAGAGAATTAGAGAATCCATTAAAAAGTGTCCCTGAGAGGAACTCCTGAGCTCCCCGAGTTCTGCAGTTCCAGGATTCCCACCCCACCCCCTGCCCTGAATTCTGCAGGCATGAAACTGCTACAAGACATTCATTTTTAATGACGTGTTATGGGCTTCTTAGCAATATATCTTTGGGTATTAAGGTGTGGAGTCGGAGACTTAAAATGATTAATGTCTTTGCTCCACATAAGGGGTCTCCCACACTTACCTAGCATCAGATTCCATTGGGAAAATTTATGGGCACTCTTGGCAGCCTAAGCGGCCATCAAATATTAATCAAAAATATGTAATAACTAATATATACTTAAAGAATTGAAGAAAATTAATATTCAAGGGAAGCATTCAGAGATCCATAAAAATAACAAATGCTTCAGAGACTCAGTGAGGTTGGCAGGTCCAGAGTCACCTGCTTTCAGGGTTTGAGAGCCTGGCCCTGCGGGGTGTGCTTACAGAGGCAGAGGGACTTGTGAGTCTTCTATTGGCTCAGAACTCCTGGTAAAGGAAGCCAGCTCCTTCTGAGGGCACAGCACTTGACTCTCCCCTCTGTCCTTCGATTTCTAGTAGTGAAACCACAACCGATTTGCAGCTATTTCTTTCCAGGACACTCTTCTGGAAGCTCCTCTGGACTATCTTTATGTCTTCAACTCCTGGGACAGTGGTTCACATCGAGTAGCTAGCTGAATTATGCGGCTTAAAAACTGGTTGCCTCTCAGCCGTTTATCAGGGTTCCACGCTGTAGAAATGGAGTAATGGTTAAAGGAGTTCGCGCTGGTTCTGCAGTAGGTGAATCAAAGCTAAGCCATTCCCCCCAGAGTGGCCTGAGAGAAGTCTTGCAGTTCTTGTGACTGGAACTTGAGCTGACCCCAAGGCTTCAGGTCGATGGTTGGCTGTTTATTGAGAAAGCTTATGGTGCCTTTTTCTTAGGCAAAACTAAGGGATGAAGATGTCACCTGCCTTGAAAGGGGGCTTCAACTGTGTCCTCTGACGACTGGAGCAGAGAATGTCTGCACCTGCCCTTTTTTTCTCCTCCCCTCTTTCTTGGTCTTAAACTATTTTTTTCCCCGTTTGTTCTGCTCATAATGTGAATGACAGATGCAGAAAAATGAAATGATTTTTTGTTTACAAAATCTTTTTGTTTACAAACAACAACAGCAACAAAAACCCATATGTATTAATGATGTACAATACAATGTTTTTATATCTGTGCACACTGGGAAATGGCCAAATCATTTCAGTTAATATAATGTACCAACTCATGTGTCAGGAGTGTGTGCTGCACACAGATAAACATATACTACTCTTAAGGGTTTGAGTCAGTGCTTTTTATTTGCAAAGGAAAAAGAAATTGCATGTCTGGACTTAGAATTTGGGAGCTGATACTGGGGGAGGGAGTGCCTAGCTGCACTTGGGACAAGGGATATTTTTCTGTCCCCGGGAAGGGGCGGTTACAGCAGCTAGCGAGGGCTTGGGAGGGAATGTGTGTTCTGGTGTTGGACCATGTGGCAGTTGCTGGTGTCTTCTGTTATTGTAGGACATCAGGAGCTTGCCACTTGTCATCTGTTCTTTGAGCAGAACCAACTTTTCTTCCATGGGCCATTTGGTGTGATTGTGGATGATGGTTCTGGCTACATGACATCCTCCTGATGGTGGGATAAACAGAAGCGAGGCTGGGACAGGCGCCTTGGATCCGGGGTGTGTTTTCTGAGAGCCTCAGAAAGCACCTGGGACTTAGAGGAACTTTGCAGCACAGAATGGGTACAGACCCTCCCTCCCTCCCCGCAGTGTCACCTGCAGTTCCCTCCTGTGCCCGGAGCCCAGAGTCCCAGAGTGACAGAGCATCCACCACACACTCATCTGAGAATGGCTCTGTATAAACTCAGTCTCTCTGTGTCCTCAGAGAGGCTCGGGATACTTCTGAGATGCCCGGTGGCTCAGCCCCGATCCTCACTCTTTGTTTCTAAGTTGGAAGACGGAGGCTCGGAGAAACCAGGTGGCTTATGTGGGTCACATCGCTCAAAGTGACCGAGCAGAAATGGGAAGCAGGTCTCTCTGCATGTATTCCCGAAACTATCGCCTCTGTTCTTAGGGCTACTTTTTCTTTTTTTCTTTTTTAACTGAGAATCCTTTCTTGGGGTGTCACATTGGACAATATGCTAGTGATCACAATTAAGACAGATTTTTTTTGGAAATAAAATACAATTATATCATTTACTCCTTCCTCCCCTCCCTCCAATCCTTCCCATGTACTCCTGATTTAGCCCCATTTCTGTCCTCCCTTAACCCTCTGAAACCGTGGCCTCTTTTTCCATTATTATTGTTGTGATGCACACAAATATCCATACATATATCCATACATATTTATGCATCACTATATAGACACAACCTGCTCTGTGTACCTGACTTCAGGACTAACTGCTTAGTACTATTAATGACCTATTAATGGGCAGGGCACACCTTTAGGGAAGCCTAGTCTCCCCTCCACTGGGAGACATTTTAAAATGGATAGTGCATTAAGAAACCCTATCGAGTGAGTAGCACAAAGAAAAACAGCTCCCACATCTCAAAAAAGCACCCTCGTCTCCTCTTCCTTCTCACCTTCTTCGTCCTCCTCCTCCTCTTCCTCCTCCTCCTCCTTCTTCTCCTCCTCCTCCTTCTCCATCTTGGGGCTTAAAGCGATGGCGACTCCCAGGGTTGGTGCAATGAGCAAGTGAGATGACACGCGTACATCCAAGGTTCTCCTTGAGCTGACCCCCTCCTTGAGCAGCACCTTTGTAACTGGTCTCTTAATTCTGTGTGTTTGTGGTGTGTGTACTGTGTGCAGGTGTGAGGGAGAGGAGAGAGGCAGGGGTGCAGCTCTTGGGAAATCTTCCTGGCTTTCTGTTTTAATTTGCCTATGAGGGAGGACATTGCCTGTGCCCTCGCAGGCTTCCACAAGCCTTAGTTTCTAGAAACATCTGCTGGTCAGAAGCCAGGCACTACAGACAGACAGACTACTTCTAAGTAGTCCTTGGCCTATCTGCTACTATGATCTGCTCTTATACATATTCTTGATGACCTTGTAGGCGTCCCCTCCCTGGGGTTGATTTGTGTTGAAGGTGGCAATTTGTCCCTCATGCACACATATCTACTTGACCCATACCCGGCACATAGCCTAGTAAACATCGGTAGCAATTATTATACGAAGTGTGTGTGAGGGAGGAGAACAAAAGATAATCCATCTGACAAACTGCCTTTGGTCCTCCCCGCTGGCATGCACACTCCCCGTATGCACTCACAACCCGGTCGGCAGGAATAGGATCGCTTCTTTCTATTGTACAGATGGGGGACTGAGGCACTGAAAAGTGACATCACCAACAGGCAGTGACCTAAAGAGTCAGGGCCAGAACCAGGTCTGGAACACAGACTTCCTGGATCCTGACCCAGGTTCCCTTCTGCTGGGCGGCCTTCGGAAGGCTGGAAGGACCAGGGAAGTGTTTGTTCCAGGGGGCTCTCCTCTGCCCTTAGAGGTTTATCATCTATCCACTGACTGTTGACCAAAAACACACACGTTCCTGAGGATCCCTTACAGGATATCCCGTTGAGACTCCCCTTCCCCCCAACACACACACTTTTTTTTTTTTTTTTGATCAGTGCTTTGCTGGCAGATGAAAATTCAGCCCCATTTGTAGGAAGTCTGTAATACATTCTCCTCTCTATTGCAAACAACTTCTCCATCTGCCACTTGGCTGAGAGGGTCAGACTCAAACACCCTCACGATGGGGAGTGGGGCATAGGAGAGCAAAGCACAGGAAATGGGAGCGTTCGTGTCCAGTATGGTCTACCTGACACATTGTTTCATGGTTAGTTGGCTTTGGTAAGCAGCTGGCCTTTAACAAACTCACCCAAAGAACTATGTGTATCAATAGTGACTCTTCCTATTATTTGACAGAGCTGCAACTTGATAAATACAATGTGTTGATTTGTGTCAGGAGGAGCAGGGGGTCTGGCTCAGTGGGTAGAACCCTGGAAGTCCTGGGTTCGGTCCTTAGCATGGCATAAACCACACTTCTGCCTACAATGTAAGCATTTGGGAGGAAAAAGCAGAGTCAGGGGTTCAAGATCACCCAACTGGGCTACATGGGCCTCGCTCTCAAGAAATAAACAAGAAAGTAAACAGATATGTTTATAAGAGAAACAATTATAACTTGGGGTTTGGGTCTGGGGTGTAGGTAGTTAAAGGAAAGAAATAAATGGAGACTCAATAAAGTCAGATCAGCAAACTGGCTCCAGGCAGGGAAAGCCAGCACTATATAAGTCACTGGAAGAAATTACAGTGTTCACCTAAGGAGGTGCTGGTATTATATAGGGGTGCGATGAACACAAAATGAAACGAGTGTGGTTTCAGAGCTGCATTGGTGAGGGGACATCTCTTCCATCTCAAGCTCTCAGTAAGAGATTACGGCATACCGGGCAATTTGCTGGGCCTTGGAGATGTACCACACATCAAGAAAGACATGAAGCCTCACCTCACGGGACCTGCATAATAGTGGCAGAGACCAATAAAGAGAATGTGACCATTGTTTTTTGAATCAATCCTAATGACCAAGATAAAAGTTCATCAGTGCCAACTGTGAGAGTGTGGGGCATTTGCAATTGTGACATGTCTTAATGAGATTGTACAACTTCACAATCCCCTTGCAGAAAAATTTAGTAAATTCTTACGTCTACTCTGTGGTCTAACATATTGAATTCTACGTAACTACTCAAGAACACGAAAATGTGTGTTTACAAAATGACTTCCATGAAAACTGGTAGGAGAACGGCTAAGCAGGTGATTGCCTCCCTGCTCCAGGGATGCTACTCAGCAAGAGAAAAGAAGGAATCCCAGAGCAGAGCCGGGTGCTGAGGATTGTACTGTGCGAATCTACTTAGGCAAGGCTCTAGGGCAGGGCAGAGTGAACTCATAGAAATCTGAGCCTCAAGAGAGGCAGAGGAGGCTTTCAGACTGATGGAATTGCTCTCCATCTTATTAAAGTGTTTGTCTTGACGCTGTTGTAATTGCCAAGGACAATCCCATTGAGTGCTCAAAAATTTTTATGCACTTTACTATGTGTAAATTGTACACCAATTAAAACAAACAAACAAACAAACAAGCAAAAACTCCAGCTCATCTAGTTTCAGAGGTTTGGTTCTTAAATACAGGAGGTGACTGGTGGAACGTCCTTCTGTGGACGCACTTACATGGGTGTCGAACGGCTTGCTGCTGATTGAGACACACATAGCATGCTTGTGTGGCCATGTGGGTACCCTGTGGGATTAGAGACCTGAAGTTGTTTTGGGTCCAGTTCAGTGCAACTTGCATCCATGTCCTGCTTGCTAAATGCCAGGCCCTGCATGTGCGAGCTTCCTGCTGGTTTCTAGGAGGTCTTTCCGTCTCTGTGTCCATGTCCTTCGCTTACAGTAGAAGTTCTTGTACAGTTATGTCCGAGTTCTCTCCTGATTCACAGGGGGTGATGTTTGGCAGGATTGAATATTGGTTGAAGGAGTGAAGACATTAATGTGGAGGACGTTTGGTGGGTTACAACCTGCTGTAGTTTGTATGAGATCCTCAGAACCTGCATGAAAAGCCGTGCACAGGAGTTCCTCTCTGGAATCCCAGTGCTCTTACAGAGAGACAGGAGGCAGAGACAGTAAAAATTCCCAGAAGCTTTTGGACCAGATTCCCTGTCACGCCTGGTGGGGATCAACAAGAGACCTTGTCTCAGACAAGGTGGAAGCTGAGGAAAGCTTAGACAAGGTGTCCTCTGACCTCCACAGCGCCCACGTGATGACTCATGTCTATCTGCAATCACACACACACACACACACACACACACACACACACACACCATACATGCAGAGATTCAAAGGAGTGAATTAGTGAGTAACAAACCTGTGGCATTTGGTGTGAAAACGAAAACTCGGTGTCTCTCTGCATAAGAATGAGTGATCCCTAACAGAAAGGACAAAGGACAAAGGAGGCCTTTCCCAGTCTGTCTCACCCTGAAGACCCAGGGGGAGCCTGAATGGAGATGACACAGACAGTCAACGAGGGATCTTGTTTTCCATCCTTCCCTTCTCAGGGTAAGGGCCAAGACGATGACAGCTGGCCCTGTGGCTAGGCACTGCGCCACTAAACTGTTTTGCAAGAAACAAGCTCGGCTTATGGGAAGCAGCCATGAGATAAGCCCTTTCTCTGGTCAAGAACGACAGCAACAGTTGGGACTTCTGGGGAAAACATCAACTAAACAACACCCCCTTCCCCCCCAAAATCCTTTCCACCTCAAGAGTCAACAGGATAGAAAATACATTAAATTTAGCTAAAATTGCCAGGAAACCTACCCTTGGAAGATGCACTTATTGAAAATCTTTTGTCAAAATTTACTAACTGCCTAACTAACTAACCTTGATTATAACTATATGTCTCTTAATATATATAATATATTATTTTGTATCCAGAATTTATTTATAGAAATAAATTAATTCTTATTAATTTACGTTTGACATTAAAATATAAATTGAATGTATTATATTTATTTATATTTTACAATTTCTATAGGTATTCATATTTATAGAAATGAATTTATATAAATAACATTTAAAATTTTGTATCCAGAATTTATTTATAGAAATAAGACAGAATTAAGCTAGGTCAAAACAGCTTTGTTCCAAGAATTTGTAATGTTGTAATAAAAGAAAATAAGATTAAATAACCAAAGTATAGAAAACAGAACGTTATAATTTGAGTCAATAATTTTAATGAGTAAAAAGACCAATTATATGCGTTTGACTTGAGTGTTAAATATTTGTAAATTTTGTGAACATGAGGTTTTATGCTTTGGCTCTCAGGTTTAAAAATCAGGCAATGTGAATTTAACAAATTATTTATAAAGATTTTAGAGGTTAATACAGAAAATTGAAAGATGTTTTTTATTTGTTGTTCCATGGAATTTGTGGGTTTTTTTTTTTTTTTTTTTGCAAGCATGTGCAGTCTACTTGGTATTAGGTATACTATAATACTGATAAAGTAAGACAAATTGTGTGTGTGTGTGTGTGTGTGTGTGCGCGCGCGCTACAGTGTGGGGATGTGGTAAGAGAGAGAATTGCAGAAGGAGAAAGCTTCCAGACACATTCCTAGTCCTTCACACCCACCCCTAGCTTTGTCTCTGCTTGCTAGCCTCCTGTGTTCTGTTGTTCCCTGCCACCTCCTTCCCCTCCTGTGTCGGATTTTCTGGTTCCCTATCTCGTATCCATACTGTTCAACAATTTCAAATACTGTTATTTTTCTAATGATCAAGTCAAAACAGAGGAAGAGGTAGGCAGATTCGGCTCAGTGGCTGAGAGCTCTTACATCTTCAGAGGGCCTGAGATTGGATTCCAGCTTGCATGTTGGTTGGCTTTCACCACTAGTAACTCTAGCTCCTGGGAATCCAACACCTCTGGCTTCTGTGAGTCTCTCTCTCTCTCTCTCTCACACACACACACACACACACACACACACACACAATTTTTTAAAAGATGAAAATACAATTTATGGGCGTGATTTAGAACAGAATTTATGCTTACTAAACTGATCCCAAGCAATGAGTATCCTAATAAGAAAAACTGTGCAGTTCCTGAGTGTTCTTCATGGACAATCCTTCTGGCTCTCTCTGATGGTCACTCCTTCAGGGTGACCTTATTCACCAGCTGCTGATGTAGCTCCTGTCCCACCACTGATCTTAGCAGTCTTTTTAGGAACACCCTCGGGCCCTCATGCAAATGTCCCCCAACTCTCATTTCCTTCAGTTCCTAGATGTTGTGGAGCTGACATTGACAAGTAGGTGATGTTTCTAAGTGGGTGCCAAGTTAACAAACATTTGGAGCAGACAAGTGCTGAAGGCCCCAGTGGATGCATGTGCACGATATGGAAGTTGGGTAGACCCTCTCTGATGGGCTTACTGCAGAATGGACTGAAACAGCCTCGTTCCTGAAGCCATGGTGCCCTGGCACCTTCTTGTACCCTCTCCAGAGCCACAACTCAAGGCACCTTAACAATGGCAATGCAGATGCAAAGACAGAACAAAAACATGTTTGGAAATTACCCCCACATACCTACAGATGGTGGCGTATCTCGAAAAGGCCCGTGACCCCGCTGGCTCTCTGCTGCAGCAGGGGAGAGATACCCAAGCTGGAGAGGCCAACCAGAGAGACAACGAGGGTTCCTCCTGTCCCTTTCCTGCACTCAGCTGTTCTTATTTTAATATGGTTTTAAAATCTGGGTATTTAAACCAACTCATTCACCACGGACCGTCTGCTTTTCTTTGATTTGTACCTCACTTACATGAGACAGAGAGTAAAGCATAGTGTGTGACACGGCAGTGACATAAAGACTGGAGAGGTGTCATCACTGGATTCTTTGGCAAAGGGTCATGGGATCTTGCTGTCTGTCACCAAATGCCACTTGAAGGCCTTTCCCGGGCCGTGGAGTTGACAGATGTTGCTATTCCTTCACTTCAGAGGACACAGAGCCAACTGTAAACCGTAAAGCCATCTAGACGGTACAGAAAGAAGAGAAAGCCACACAGAACAAATCAGAGTCTTCCAGACGAGGGAAGAGAGGGGCTCCGTAGCGATATTCAAGCCAGAACCCCGGGCTGGCAAAGAGGACCAAGACGATGGACTATTCAAGGACAGCTGTCCTCGCCTGGTCCCTTTGGACAAAAGGCACCAGGGATGCTTACCTGGTGACTCTCATGACTCTTCCCTTAGAGAGCAGGGCTCTATCTGGGATCAAAGGTGGGTAGGCACCCCAAACATGGGACTTCATGCACATTCCCCTCTTCCATGAGGAGGGTTCGTCTGCCTAGAGCCTATGAAGCAGATCTCGTGCATGGTGTCAAAGTCGCGGTGAGTTCATATGGACATCTGCCCTGCTGTGACTGGAGGACACCGGTTCCTAATAGATGTCTACAACATCTGGGACTTACACTCTTTCTGCCTTCTCTTTCTGGAAGGTTCCCTGAACCTTGTGTGTGTGTGTGTGTGTGTGTGTGTGTGTGTGTGTGTGTCGGGGGGAGGGGGAGGGTGGCATTTTGAGCCAAGCACTCTTTGAGCTGAGATCTCTTATTCGAGGATCACTGGACAGTTGTGCATCTCTGTGAGCCACTGATGGCCACTGGAAAGGGAGAGTCAGTTTTTCTTAAAGGTATGACCTCCGGTAGGTTGGCTCTACTCTGTGGCAGTCCCCACCCCCATGAGTATTTGCACAACACAAATTGGACTTCACAGGTTTAAAAACCAGAGGAACAGGCAGTTAGGAAGGTAGGGAAGTTAGGCTGGATCTGGTAGGAGTCAAAGAAGGTGAGATGCAATGATCAAAGTACATTGTATTAAATTCTCAAAAAAATAATAAAACTATTTTTTAAAGGTTCAGGGAAGCTCAACGCTGAAGGAGGATGCTGCAGTAACTGCTCTGTGTCCATCCAGCCTCATTTGGATCAACTTTAAACAACTAGTGAGGGCTATGCATCTTGATTTTAAACCTTGTTTGTTTTCTGAATTTCGTTTCCTGAACACTGCTGGTTCTATCACGGGGTTCAAACACTGATCAGCACATAAAACGCTGGCCGTCCCTGGAGTACGTTAGGGTTTTTGTAAGTAGTGGATTTGTTTTGTTTTGTTTTGTTTTTCTTCAAGACAGGGTCTCACTATATCTCTGGCTGTCTTAGAACTTACTCTATACACTAGGCTGGCCTTGAACTCACAGAGATCCTCCTACTGTCACCTCCTGAGTGTTCATATTAAGGATGTGGGACACTATAGCAAACTTGTGTACTTAATTTTTTAGACAAGAAGTGTCCAAAAGACAGTGAACGAGAAGTGGGGGAGGAAGAGTAAAGAGAACCCTTCCTTTGGGTGTTGGGGACTTGGTCCTTAGCTGGTGTTCTTTTGACCTTCTCCTCTACATTGACACCCTACCCCACTTTAGGAGGGAAACTTGCTAAGACTCTGAAAGTAAACACACCTGACAAGTCTTAGGAAGCTCTTGAAACATACAGGATTCACAAAGGCCTTCCCAAAGTTATAAACTCAGAGGCAACTGGTGGGGATGGGAGGGTCTCCTGTCAGCAGAGACGTCTATAGATCCTGCCTGAGTTCCCAGGTTGTGGTATAGGTCATCACCTGTATGGGGGCTAGGTGGGGGGGGGGTTCCTGGGGTACAGTGTAGGTGAGTTGTTACCCATGTGGTTGGGTGGGGGCTTTTTGGTGATGTGCCTGACTTTGAGTCACCCCTGCTCCAGTAGATAACCACCCCCCCCACACACACACACACTCATACTCCTATAAGTAACCTCAAGAAGCCCAGTGTTTCACTGATTTCAGCTCGGGTGGGGTTATTTCTTTTGCCTGTGATTAGTGCCTCTCTTGGGTAAATCAACATTTGTCCAAGTCTTCTTAGGAAAATTCACACAATTGGGAGGTTCTGGGAACTTTAGGTGGTAGGACCTAGCCAGAGTGAGTGGGCTGTTGGGACCCAGGCCTCAAGTTTATCTTGTCTGAGGTCTCTTCTGTCTGTCGTGAGGTGGGTATTCTCTTCCCTCGTGTGCTCCTACTACATCCATTTCCCCAGGATGATCTCCCATCTCATCAGGGGAGGAGAGAGACCCAGGGTAGCTAACAATGTAGACAAGCCTCAGAAGCTACAAGCTAAAATAAACATCTTTGGGGTTGCTCACTTGGATATTTTGATAACGGCCAGCTGTGCGTATGAATGAAGAAATAACCAGAACAGCTCACACTTTAACAGGGGCTGAATCTCTGAAGGCTCACAGGGCAATGGGTGATGGGGAGGCGGGGCTGAATAACATGAGACAGGCACATTTAGAACTTGCTGATAATGTCCTACTGCCTAGAGAGATTCTCACAGCTTCCTGGGATGGGGCTGAGGTAGGAATTCATGTTGGAGATGAGAAAAAGGGGATGGATGTCAAGTTAAGCTAGTGGTGTTAGGACAAGGAGGACAAACCCAAAGTGACATACAGCAACAGGGCTATTTCTTCAAGCCAGGGTGTCTGCAGCATGCCACACTGGGTTTGCTTCATGGTGAGAGCAAAGTGAATACATAGGACCAGAAGATGAGAGGCGAGGGTTGTGTTGCTGTACAAGAGGATCGCTGGGGATAATTCCCAAAGCAGTGGCTGTCTAAGCAAAGAAAGCCAGAGGTGTTTGTCTGGGAACTCATGCATACTCATCTTGGACAGTTCCACTATCGTATATAGAGGCAGACACATTACTGAGCATGCTCAGTTTGAGAACAGGCTTCCCTATATGTCACATGTTCTAAAATGGCAGACAGGAGCACCTCCTGGGTAGGAAATTTAGCATTATAATGAGATTATAAATAGCAAAGGCCACCTAGAAGAATGACTGCGATTTTGGCCAGTTCCTTGAGGTTTTTCTCGAGAGAGCCTTATAGGAAACAAACGAAACCTTGAAGGATCATTAACAGCCACTTAAAGAGACCGAAGCCTCCTGCCTGCAAGCATGGCGGACTGCGCATTCCTTCCCAGCAGCCGGGTGATGCTGATGCAACAGAATCGCTGGGTTCCCATCAGTTTCTCACCTGATTGTTCAGCCTTTCTGGTAATTCTGTGTGCCTAGCTACCCACAGATCCTATCCAGCCAGGGCAAGTTCTGTTGCTTACAACTAAGAAAGTAGATGTTGCGCGTGGGGAATGAGGTGTCTGCTGCTGACTGCTTACCAAGCGCACTCTGCGTCAGTTGTCCTTCCTAGGCAGTCTGCTTTCTTCAGCAACCAGAGAGTGGTGGCCAGGATTGCTCTTCTCACTTGACACGCAGAAAGCTGAGTTCTGAAGCCGGGAAATCCTGTCTCCAGAACCTGTTCCTACCACGGCCAAGCATGAAAGCCAGTCAGAACTTAGGCTTCCTTCAAGACTTGTGTAGCAGATTGATTGAGAATGTCCCCCACAGTCTCAGGTGTTTGAACGCTTGGTCCCCAGTTGGTGGCGCTGTTGTGGAGGTTTAGGGGATGCAGCCTTGCTGGGGAAGGTATGTCCCTGGGAGAGCGTTGAGGCTGAAAGCCTCATACCACATCCACTCTGCCCTTTCTACTTTGTACTTGTGGTTTAAGATGTGAGCTCTCAGTTTCTTGTTCCTGCTGCTGTGCCTGCTGCCTGCTGCCATGTCTCCCTACCGTGATGGACTCTTACCTCTGTAGAAGCCTGAGCGCAAAGAGACTCCTCTGGTTGCTTTTGGTTATGTTATCTTCTCACAGCAGCAGAAAGGGAATTAATATAGCTTGTATCAGCTGTCAAGCTCCCGACTAGACGTGACCCATCCTTCACCTTGCATTGGGCATGGAGGTATCTTGCTCTTATTTATTCGAAGTGTGTGTGTGTGTGTGTGTGTGTGTGTGTGTGTATGTGTGTATGTGTGTATGTGTGTTTGTGTGTGCATGTGTGTGTGTGTGTACATGCAAATGCGGATACTTATGTGTGTGACAGGGCGGTGCATGCCACAGTACATGGAAGTCAGAGGAAAGCCTTGGGTATCAGTCTTTGCCTTTTGTCTTCTCTGAGGTAGGACAATGATCTTTTGTTGTTTGCCATGAGCACTGGCCCACAAGCCTTCAGGGACCCTCTCCCATCTGTGTCTGCTAATTCTCTGTAAGCACTGGTATTACAGGTATGGGCTGTTGCACGTCACTATATGCTAGTTCTGGGCATTTAAACTCAGACCCCTCATTCTTTGTGGCAAGGGCTTAACCCATGGACCCCCCTCCCCAGCCCCTTGCTTTTATTTAATTTACCCACAGAGCTACATCTGCTCTATGTCCCACCCTCGGGCTCTTGTTTTCTTGAACTGTTTTCAACCTTCCTGATACCGTCCTCTTATATACAAGGTCAGCCCCTGAGAACTCTAACCCTCATTCATCCCTATGAGGATGAGTCCCAGACACTTGGCCTTACAAGTTTGCTGTGGACAGGTGTGATCTTCAAAGGGTTATGTTTAGCACCTGGTTCCCAGAGAACTGGATAAGCCGAAGAGTCTGGAGCTGACTGCCTGAAATGCTCGCCCCTGTGCAGATGGCTGGATCTTAGCCCCGCTGTACCTGGATGACAGCCGTGACAATCATCCCTGGGCTGAAGGCCTGGCACACTTTCTGTGTCTCTCAGCTGCTTCAAAACTAAACTCGGGGTGGGAGAGATAGCGCATCAGTTAAAAGCACTTTTTGCTCTTGTGGAGGACCCAAGTTCGGTTCCCAACACCCACACTGCAGCTCAGAGTTGTACTGTCTGGTTCCAGGGAGTGCCTAATGCCCTCTTCTGGCCTCCATAGGCACTGCATGCATGTGGTACATATGCATGTGTAGACGCAGAACACCCATATACACTTCGATATCCTCATCTTCATCTGTGTGCTGTGCAGACACTTGGTAAATATCTGAGCACTGGAGAACAACACGCAGGCCTTGTCTCGCAATTAGCAGCTGGCGAACAGCAGAAGCAATAATTCTATATTTGGGTTGAATGACCTGAACCTGGGTCATGTCTCTGTTTATTTTGCAGTAAGGGGATCATGAAATTCTCAAATAATTCTCCCACTTTATGTCAGGTGTTGTTCTGTGGGAGAGTCTTGAGGCGTGGCCCAAGCAGGGCTGGAACTTTAGATCCTCTGGCCATAGGCTCCTAGGCACTAGGGTTACAGGGGTCACCGACACACCTGTACACTGTGCTGCAAACCCTAAGGTTACAGGGGTCACCGCCATACCTGCACACTGTCTCTGTGAGACCCCTTTTCTCCAAGGAAACCTAGAGCTCTCGATGCTCCCACAGGGTCAGCATGGCTCTCTGCAGAGCCCACCTACCCACAGGGTCAGCATGGCTCTCTGCAGAGCCCACCTACCTGCCTGGCTTGCACAGCGTGTTGTAGCAAGTTCAAGTTCCTGTCTTCCTTCTGTCCCATCTTCCATCACTCTCACGCCGACAGCTGCAGGGACACATGGAGATTGCTTGGCAGCTGCTTGCCACAGATGCTGGGCTCTGTAGCGAACTCCTCTCCCCTCCCGCGCTCGAAGCTTCTGAGTTTCTCTGGCTGCCTAGATGTCTCCGTCGCTGCCGAGGGGAGGGGGGCACTCAGAGGTGTGAAGGTGGTGTGAAGCCTTTGGGGACTGACACTGCTGAGCAGGCATGCTGAGCAGGCAGGGTGGCTGTGTGCTTCGGGGCCTTGTTGCCTGTTTCTCATTCAGTCTGGGTTGTTGTTTTTTTTTTTTTTTTTTAACCGTTTTGTGTGCCTGGGAGCCGTTTGGTCTGGCCTGGGAAGACGGTATCAGGGTACGTCATTCTTTCCAGGCCCGTAGAGCCTGCCTGCTCCTGCTCTGTTGGTCACTTCTTGACAGCAGCTGTCTCCTGGTTTAACCGGTCTCTTTGCCTCCAACTTGTCTCTTCGACTTCCTGTGACCCCTCCCTGGTGATTTCCTTGTAACCAAACGTGCTACTGTCCCTCCTGGTCATTAATACTTGTCAGGGTTGAGAGCGGTCCTGAACGACTTAGTGTGGTGGCAATCCCTGTGACTGGACAGGACTCACCTCTGCTTCAGCCTCTCCCACGGAGCTATGAAAGCCAGCTGTTCTGGATCTTGGGGGTTTTGTTTGTTTGTTTGTTTTATTGTTTTGTTTGTTTTGTTTTCTCTGTGTGTGTGTGGTGTATGTTTGTGTGCACATGTGTGTCTAAATAGACATATGTGTGTGCAGGTACATGTGTATGCACACTGGGTGAAGGCCGGAGGTTGACATCAGGTGTGTCTTCCTTGAAATCTCTCTCTGTATCTCTCTCTGCCTCTGTCTCTGTGTCTCAGTCTCTCTCTCTCTCTGTGGCTCTCTGTCTCTCTCTGTCCCTCTCTGTCTCTCTCTGTGTCTCTGTCTCTGTCTCTCCACCCCCCACCCCGTGTGTGTGTGTGTGT
Source organism: Montemys delectorum (assembly GCA_019843815.1). Lineage (NCBI taxonomy): Eukaryota > Metazoa > Chordata > Mammalia > Rodentia > Muridae > Montemys > Montemys delectorum. The sequence goes on from JADRCD010223006.1 coordinate 75,009, forward strand.
GTGTGTGTGTGTGTGTGTGTGTGTGTGTTAAACCAGTATCTCTCATCTGAACCCGGAGTCCCCAATTTGGCTCCTTTAGCCAGCTAACTCATATCTTGGATCCCGTCTCCACCTCCTGAGCACCAAGGTTACCGGTGGGTCTCCACAGCCACCTATCACCCAGGGGCTGAGGATCCAGACATAGTTGTCACTTTTGTGCAGCAGGCACGGGGCTGCTGGAGCCGTCCGTGTCCCAGCCCTGCCAGCTTGCCCTTTAACTCAGCCTTCCTTCCATTGTGTCCTTTCAGCCCAGAGTCTGCCTCTTGTCCTGGAGTCTTCCCTCCAGGTTTACAGCCTCCAAGCCAGACAGGGTTCGAGGCTGCTGTCTCCTGCCTTGGCCTCGCCCTCCACGCTCCCATGTTGAACTTGCTACCTTAGCTTTCTCGGTGAGCGTTTGGGCAGAAGTGCTGATTGAACAGTGCCTGGCTGGGCAAGGCACAGGTCTGGTCCTTGAAGGGTTAGGTGCTGAGCCAGAGACACAGGAGCATCCTCTGTTTAGATCATGAAGTGAGCACCATGATGAGGCTGGTGCAGATCTTCTCTGTCTCTGTCTGTCTGTCTGTCTGTCTCTCCAGCACCTGCCACCTCCTCTTCGTCCTTCTGCAGTCTCTCAAGTTTTTAACTATGTCTTCAGGTGGTCTCCCCAAAGGTCTCGTGTCTCACGAGGACAGAACCCTTGCTAGTTCGAGGTTGACTCGTCCACTAAAGCCCAGGCCAGAGTGGAAAGTCAAATGGCAACTGTCTTGAATGTCACCAAATAACTATCCAAGTAGTGTCTGCATGTCTGTCCCACGGAAGTGCCTGAGTCCCCTTGGGCTGAGGGACCAATGTGTGCAGTGTGGGCCACCATGAACTTCTAATATGTTTCATGTGTCTCACTGGCTGCTTGTGTCCCTTATGGTCTGAGCTGGGTCGTCCTGTCCTTGGTGGCTTCTGTTCTGGCTTTGGTAAAAAACGCTCTTCAAGGTTGCTTTGGACCATACAGGGGTTCTCAGTGGAAGCCCACGCACTGGGTTACATTTTGTAGGGCGATGCCTTCAAAGGCCTGGCTTTCTTGCCTATTTGCATTTTCTACTAAAAATGTCTGACAAGTTATAAATTTGGCTTTTTTTGTGCTTCCACGGTGACATGATTTTAATACCAATGAATCGTGTGCACAGCCTCTGGGGGAAGAACAGTGGCCCAGTGGCTGGTTGTGGTTGCACGCATGCCTATGTCCGCCTCCAAAGGAGGGCCTGGTGTGGCCGTCTGTGTCCATGTGCCTGCACATACTGACGCCTGTGTATGAGTGGAGCTCAGAAAACAGTGTGTGAATTTTGTGTATCTTTGTAAAACGATGCAAGTCCTGATGTATTTCACAAATCTACCTGCTGAGAGAGACAGCTCAAAATTTGTTTCTTAGATGGGGCGTGGCAGCTCAGGCCTGCAGGCCTTGCATTTGAACAACAGCTCACACCTGTGCTCCTAGCCCCTGAAAGACTGAAAAACAGAAGTTCTCAAGTTCAAGATAGGCCTGAGCCACGCTAGGGGAGCCTTTCCCTGAACGGCTCCCACTTATCCACCCACCCCTACCTCCTCCCTCCCCCTCAGCCTCCTCGGTGCACGGATTTCTAAGTTTTGATGCGTTGCTCAAATGCATCTTACGGTGCAGCTCAGACAGTCTGCCTCATCCATACAAGCACGTTTGCCTGAGCCTGCGTCCTTCTCAAAGTTGGAGTTTGGGCTCCGTCACATGCCCTCAAAAGAAGTCGACCTATGAGGTGCTAGTGACTGACAGGGAAGTAACTGATTTCGTGAGGAGACAAATGAGACCATGGCAGAGCACAGCAGCTAGGAGTTAAGGACGAGCAAAACTTCACCTTCCTGACTCTGAGTTCCTGTTTAGCCAAGGGCCTATCTGGGATGCTGTATCTGTTTTCCCCCCTCCTATATCTATCTCCATTTCTACTACCATCTTCATCTCTATTTCTATTCTCCATTGCCATTCACCTCCATCATCATCTTCTCCATCTCCATCTCCATCTTCTCCACCTCCATCTCTAGTTCCAGCTTTATCATGGCCTTGACCTCGCATATCCTAGAACTCTGCTCGCACTGTCCCTCGTAGTAGGTTGGATGGGAGAGCTCAGAGAGGCTTCCCCCCTTTGCCTGCCATTCATGTAGGCCAGCCCCTTCCTGACAACATCTCTGCTCCTAGTCTTGAGAAGTATGCTCCCAGAGTCCACCCCAGAGAGAAACCCACTTCCACCTCTGGCACTGAGCTTGCCTTTCTCCAGCCTGTCCAGCTTCCTGCCTCTCTGGGCAGTCAACTCTCACCCCTCCTGTCCAAGCCTGCCCTGCTGGGGCCCCTGCCTGGCGGGACACGGCACCTGTAATGACTAAAAATAGGTGATGTATAAAAGAACAGTGAGACCCAAATGATGTCTGAAGCAGGAAATATAATGACCCTCCAAAAATATGGTCCCGGTGCTTCCCCAGGAGCCCAGCACTTGCTTCAAAGCCTGCAGCCTATCTTTATTTTGCATTCAAACTATCTTTTGGGGCCAGGTTTCCTTCACAACACAGCTTATTGCTAAACGGATCTGAAACCCTGGGGAGTTTATCTGTAGTCAGAGTTTCTTTTTTTTCTTCTTTCCAGTAACCATGGGTCGGAGGTATTCCAGCAATTCTTAACTAAAGGACGACTCTGTTTCATGACATCTAATCAGGGGGACATCCCACTGGGAGGACAGATTGTGTCCTTTTTCCCCACTCTGGGTTGAGGAGATAAAGAGATAAAACTCATAGGTTGTTTTATTTTCTGAAAAATCAACAGTGTGGTCTTCTGGTGGAGGGGTGGGGGATCCTCATGGGAGCCTGTTATGCATGGATCCTGACGGGAGGCTGCCAGTGGGCTTGTGGGTGAAAAGGTTCATGCCTGCAACGACTGCCCTTGGTCTGTTCTAAAAAAGCTCCAATTCGGGACTGTCTGGAGTCCTGGTAGTTCATATGAAAATGGAAAATTTTGAGGGTGTACACCTGTGCTGTCCGCAAGTGTCTTCTCTGATCCAAGCTAAGAGGCCCAAGTCAGTTTGCAACGGAGGAGGCCCTGGGGGCTGCAGTGATGGCTCAGGTACATTCTCAGAGTGTCCGTCTCCTGCCACCTAAAGCCGTGTCGCTAATGCCTAGTGTGTAGTTCTTCCAGACTCTGCTGAGCCTTTGAGAAGGGCAGAGGAGAAGTTTTCAGTACTGTGTGGGTTTCTTTTGCCAGTCCTTTAGCAGCAGCAGGAGAGATGGCTTACTATACACTTGTCCGAGACCCAGGGATCGCCAGCAGGGTCCGTGGAGTGAGCAAGCTTGGTTTGTCTTGAGATTACATTGTAGCAAGGGAAATTCTAGATCCATGGAGAGCCCAAATCTGGATAGCAGCGAGTGGGTCTCCAACCGGCCCCAGCACTGGTCGGTGCCTTGCTTTGGGCTTTCTTCACTTCTGCTTCTTTGTCTTCTCAAAGTTTGTTTCACCTCTGCCCCCCGTCTTCCTTCTTTTTCCCCTCAGCGTCGCATTCATTCGTTTCCCCTTCAGTTACAATGGTGCCGAGGTTCTAGGATGAGACTGAGGCCAAGGAAAGTGAAGGTGTCGTGGGGCCCTGGTTATTACGCAACTCGGGTACCAACTTCCCCTTGGGAGTGTCACAGTGGCTGCAGCACCGGAACCCGGAAAGACTTGAGTAGGGTGTGCTGAGGCACAGCGCTGCGCGTGTCTGCGAGGTGTTTGCAGGGAGGACTAACTGGAAGCGGCACAATCCCACGGGCCGGGTCCTGAACCAAATATGAATTGAAAAGGGGAATGGAGAGCCGGGCAGTACCGTCCTCTTTCTGTTGATCTGCACAGACAGGGTCAGAAGAAGCCCCCCACAATTGCTCCTTCCCCTCGATGGGCCACATCTTCAGAGCCCTGTGCCCAAGTACCCACTTCTCCTGTAGGCGGCTTCCTGCCGGGAGTTTGGTCACAGTGGTGGGAAGAGTGCCTTCATGACATACCATTTTGAGGTCACCCACCCTGACCCACACTGCGTCCTCAGGCTGCTAGGATCTTGAATTCTCTTTGTCTAGAAGTTCCCCACTTCCAACCAGCAGCTGCCCCAGGCTCGGAGCTTAAGGATTTCTCTTTCAGGGATTGTTTTCGTTTACTTATTAAGAAGGGGGTTTCGTTGTGGTGTTTTTTGGGCGATTTTTTTTTCTTGCTGTTTCTCTCTCCCTCCTCTTCCCTGTGCAGCCTCCCTTCCTTGTGTCCTGCTCTCTCAGTGGTCCCTTCCCACTCTTACGTCACAGGACATTGTGTCCCTTAAGCAAGTCTTGTTCCTCTCTAGCTTCACAGTCTAGTCTCGCTCTTAGAACCCTGACTGACGCGCACGCAAGCATCTTAGGTTTGCGCGTGCAGGAGAAGACGCATGGCTTTCGTCTTTCTGAGACGGCGTGCCTCACAGTGTGATACTCTCTAGTGTTATATTTCTAGGGATGATAAATTCCATTTTCCTGGATTTTCATAATCCCACTTTTTTAAGAGCCAGGTAAAATTCCACTGTGTACATGTGTCACATTTTCCTCACCCGTGCTCCTGTTGATGGACATGTAGGCTGGTTCCATTTCCTGGCTATTTTTTTTTTTTTTTTTTTTTTTGTATTTCCTGGCTATTATGACCAGTGCGACAATAAAACACGGCCGAGCAAGTGTCCCTGTGATGTGGGGCATCTGTAGGGTGCGAGCTTCAGGCTCTCCGAGCTGACCTGTCTCTGCCCTTGTCAGTCAGGTCACAATTACCCAGGGCCTTCTATTCTCAGGGGCTGGCTTTGAGGCAGCAGTCAAGTATCCATCCATCGTCCAGGCTTCAACACACAGAGGTCTTTCCGATTCTATGATCACTGGAGGCTCTATCAGAATCACCACCCAGCCTTTGGTATCTGAGTGACCTGCCAGCCACGGTCTTATCCCTCCGTGTGATGTAGAACACACTTCATCTCAGACCTGCCGGTTCTTGGGGCGAGAAACACCTTCCCCCGTGCCTTAGCCCAGGTCTGCCTGGAGCCATGCCTGGATGGGCACGGAAGGTATGGTCTTGGGGGAGTGAATCTGTGGCTGAGGACTTTTAGAAATGGCAGTCAGCAACAGGGGCTCTAGCTCACCCAGTCTTGGGGCTCAAGGGACCTGAGAGGAATAAGGAGCTCTTCTGAGCCCAGAACAGGATCTCCTCCTGTGTCCCCGAAAAGCCTTTTACACGACACCATTAACATTACAGACCACCTGGTTTTAGCAGATGAGTGCCCAGGTTCCGGTGCCCACAATGTAATTTGAACCTTGCTTCTGGCATATCCTCGACATCGATATGACCCTTAGTTTTCCCGTCTATAAAATGGGGATGATGGTGTTTGTACCCTGCAGGGTTACCATAGGGATGAAATGAATGCCTGGAATACAGTGAGCGTTTAACAAACGAATGGCCCTGGAAAGGACAGGGCACCGTTGACACTGAAGAACGCCAGTGCCTGAATGAGTGGTTTCCTCCTGCCTCTTGTGGATGACCTAAGCACACAGCAGGGGCTCCTGGTGGCAGGACCCAATCAAGGCACTTGTGATTTGAAGGCAGAAGTTGCTGCTTTAGAAATAAGTGACAACAGTGCACAGAGGACCGTGCCTTGTTGAGCACCATCTCGGAGCTGGACTCTATGATAAGACTCAAGTTGCTTGGCACTGTTCTTACAAGAACCTGATGTGACTGATTCTGGGTCCCTCCTATGGATGAGACACTAGAGGCTTGGGGACACTTCTAACCCAACAAAACCATGCAATGGGGCCAGGACTGAAGCCCATCTTCCTTTGCAGCAGACCCTCCGTGTGCCCTTGCTGTAACCGGCAAGGCATCCTCTGGTCTTGGTTTCCCTTCTCCAGTGGGTTCCTATTGTCCTTTAGCAATTTTATGGGTGGACCCAGGCCTGACTGAGGTGCCATTGATACCCAGAATTCTAGTCTCTCCGTGTCACATACTGGGCCGGCTTAAACGAGCTCTGAGCCACGGCTGTGTTATAAAATTGGAGCAGAGAATGCCTTCCCTCCCCAGCTCAGCTCAAGCGGAAGGGTCCTTCCCAGATACAGGTACTCAGCAGACACAGGCGCTCTACGGTCTTCTTTATAAAATGATTTAGGAAACGTGATTGAGTAGCGGGGAGCTGTTCCTGTGAGCTTGGCTGGTGTGAACCACATTTTCTTAGGGCTCGCATGTTGAGTTGTTTTTCTTTTGTTTTTGTTTTTGTTTTTGTTTTAAAATAAAATCTCAATCACTGGATTTTACCCATGAGGACTCGGGAGGCAGATGCTGAGGTAAAGGTTTGCTGGCTCAGATAGGCAGAGAAAGTGCCCAGCTCATCTTCTCCCTCAGAGAAGTCCAAGAGAGACTTCCCAGAGTCAGGGCCCTCTCTCCTCTCAGGCCGGCCCTTCAAGTCAGTGTTCCTTCCTTCCTTCCACTTCCTGCATAGCTCTACCTACTCTCCCCCCACACCCCATTCTCTATGATTTTTCTTAATAATCCTAAATTCACTTCCTGTCAACTGGTTGCTTGCTCTCCCTATTGACCCATGGCTGACTTGATCTACTCCTGTTTACAACATTCAAGCAGAAAGCTCTTAGATCAAAGGTGTGTGCTAGGGCTGAGCCACACCACAAGCCAAACCAGGTTTATTTGTTTGGTTTTTTTTTTTTTTTTCCCAGTGAATAACACAATCTCCGGGTTCACAGTGTAATCAAGTATCCTGCAACGCTTGCTTTTCCCAAAGCAGATCATTCAGCTTTCAGAACCAGGGCGTCAAGCATTGCACTCCAGAGACAAGACATCCGCCTGGAGGTCCTGCCTAGCTCCCAGCCCCTCTTCCAACTGTCATAAAAGTTTCAGCCATGGGTGGACGGAAGAGCCTGCTAAGGAGGGGAGGCCATGCTAAAGTCTCCGAAGCATCTCTGTGATGTTGGGGTCCCTGCCTGCAAACACAGAGAGAGTTTTATGAAACCTTTGCGATTGTGAGACATTGGCTTGGCTTGGCACAACATTCAGAAGACATCTTTAGATAGAGAAATGGAGAACTCAGAAGCCAAGGGAAAACAAAAATTCAAATCCAAGTGTCTCCGTGATGGGCAGCTCATGAAGCATGTCACTCACCCTGGATAAAGGTCCCAGAGGTTTGGTTTGGTCCCCTTAATTCCACCGTCCAGCTTTTCTTGGAACAGCCTCCTGGGACAATCTTGGGAGCAGAGTAGAGGTCACATGGTCTTAGGACAGCTCACCGAAGGGTATACACATGGCTGATGGTGAGAGGTACTTGCTTCCAGATTACACACGGGCCCCATGGGCAGGTTTCCGTTCATCCTGCTGGCTGAACTCTGAAGACTGTGCCAAGTCTTCAGTTCTACCAAAGCCTCGTGCTCAAGCTTAGCACGTGCTTAGTGTGGGGCTAGGGAGACGGCTCAGTTGGTGATGTGTCTGGCACACAAGCATGGGGATCTGAATTTGAATCCTGAGCAGCAACACAAATTGCTGGGCACAATAGTCCAACTTTGCAATCCTGTTACTAGGGAGGCGAAGGAAAGAGGATCCCCAGGGTCTCCTGGCTAGACAGGTTAACCAAGTAGCAAACTCCAGGTACTGTGAGAGGCCCTGTCACAAAGCATAAGGTGGAGAATGATGAACACAACAAACGCTGACCCACAGCACACACGTTCATGTGCACATACATGCACGCACACACACACCCAAACATACATACACGATCACACTCACACATGAACATGTGTGTATGCACACACACACACACACACACACACACACACACACACACACACACACAC
>JADRCD010223009.1:0-27058 GCA_019843815.1 Montemys delectorum
TACACCTTAGAAAAACCAGGAAAGTAATCTTCCTTTAACAAACCCAAAGGAAGATAGGCACACAGACATAAAAATAACATCAAAAATAACAGGAAGCAAAAATCACTATTCCTTAATATCTCTTAACATCAAGGTACTCAATTTCCCAATAAAAAGATATAGACTAACAGACTGGATATATAAACAGGAATCAGCATTTTGCTGCATAAAAGAAATGCACCTCAGTGCCCAAGACAAACACTCCCTCAGAGTAAGAGGTTGGAAAACAGTTTTCCAAGCAAATAGTTCTGAGAAACAAGCTGGAGTAGTCATTCTAATATTGAATAAAATTGACTTCCAACCAAAAGTTTTCAAAAAGGATAAGGAAGGATACTTCATACTCATAAAGGAAAAATTTACCAAGAAGAACTCTCAATTCTGAACATCTATGCTCCAAATGCAAAGGCACCCTCATTCATAAAAGAAATTTTACTAAAGCTCAAAGCACACATTGCACCTCACACAATAATAGTGAGAGAATTCACCACCCCATTCTCATCAGTGGACAGATCTTAGGAACACAAACTAAACAGAGATGCATTGAAACTAACAGAAGTCATGGGCCAAATGGATTTAACAGGTATCTATAGAACATTTCATTCTAAAACAAAACAATATACCTCATGGTACATTCTCCAAAAGTGACCATATAACTGATCACAAAATAGGCCTCAACAGATACAAGAAGATTGAAATAATCCCATGCATCCTATCAGATCACCACAGACTAGGGCTGGTCTTCAACAGCAACAAAACAACAGAAAGTTCACATACACATGGAAGCTGAACAACACCCTACTCAATGATAACTTGGTCAAGGAAGAAACAAAGAAAGAAATTAAAGGCTTTTTAGAATTTAATGAAAATAAAGGCACAACATACCCAAACTTATGAGACACTATGAGAGCAGTGCTAAGAGGAAAAATCAGCTCTGAGTGCCTCCTAAAAGAAACTGGAGAGAGCATATACTACCAGCTTAACAGCACTCTCAAAAGCTCTAGAACAAAAAGAAGCAAATACACCCAAGAGGAGTAAATGGCAGGAAATAATCAAACTCGGGGCTGAAATCAACCAAGTAGAAACAAAAACAGCTATACAAAGAATCAACAAAACCAGGAGCTGGTTCTTCCAGAAAATCAACAAGATAGATAAACCCTTAGCCAGACTAACCAGAGGGCACAGAGACAGTATCCAAATTAACAAAATCAGAAATGCAAAGGGAGAAATAACAACAGAAACAGAGTAAATTTAAAAAAACATCAAAAGCCTATGTTCAACAAAACTGGAAAACCCGAATAAAATGGACAATTTTCTAGACAGATATCAAATACCTAAGTTAAATCAGGATCAAGTAAACTTCTCCATAACCCCTAAAGACGTAGAAGTAGTCATTAAAGTCTCCCAACCAAAAAGAGCCCAGGACCAGATGGGTTTAGAATTCTATCAGACCTTCAAAGAAGACCCAGTACCAATACTCTCAGACTATTCCATAAAATAAAAACAGAAGGAACACTACCCAATCCATTCTATGAAGCCACAGTTATAGTGCACATTCTCCCTTGGAGATGGAATGGTTTCTGTCTAATCAGGAACTTGCCACAATTTCCTTTCATAAAGGACTTCATAAGAGATTTTTTTTATACTTCTATCATGTTTAATGTTCCAAATAAATTTTAAAAACTGGTTGAGTGCATATTACGTTTAGATTCAGAAGATATCATATATATTTGAAAAACGTTAACTTTTATAAATTATTTTGATGACTTAAAATGTCAATACTGAGTTGTATATTTTAAAATAAATTTTATTAGTTTAATTAAAAAATAAAGTATAACATCTACTTTGTTTTAACACTTTCCTCTCAGCATTTGGCACAAATGAAAGCTCTGAAGAAAGTCAGCCCATATCCTGTCGTTTACACCATGAGATCAGTACCGGGGAGTCACACATACCAGCCTCAGGTGTGCGGAACTCTTCTTGGGTCCAGTCACTCCATTTCCAGAAGTGGTTGGCACTTGCACAGCGCACACAAGCCTTGTACTCTGTGTCTGGCTCCAGATCACTGAAGAGGTAGTTTGCACTCATGTGGATAGAAACATTGTGCTCCTGGGTCAAGAAAGTGAAGGAAAAACAAAGACTACAGTTGCATTTGTGTTGCAAGGGCAAATCAGAATACTGCAGTCTCTAATTTGGATTAAGACCAAGTCTTTCAAGGGAAACTTCTTTTCTCTTAGGTTTTGTTTGTTTGTTTGCTGTTTTTCATGCCAAATATAGATTAATTGCAGGGTCCACTTACAACAGATCATCCATACTATGAACAAATGTTGAAGTAAGGGCCTGTTGGACTGATTTATTTTATTGTTGGGTTGTTCTTTTTGTTTTGGGACAAGCTCGTCAATGTAGTCCTGGCTAGCTTGGAATTCACTATGTGCATCAGGCTGGCCTCCAATTTGTAGTAATCCTCCTGCCTCTGCCTCTCCAATTACAGGTGTGCACCAGCATGTTTGGTTTGAAATAAGGCATTTTTTTGTTTGTTTGTATTTTGGTTACATAGCTAAAGATAGCTTTAAACTTGTGATCTGTCTGAATGGTAGAATTCCAAGTGTGTGCCACTCAAGCTGAAAAAAAAAAACTTATTCTGCCCTCTCTCTGCTTGGGTACATCAAAGATTTTTAAAACAGGAAATGAACAAATGTTCTTACATGTATCACTTCTCCTCCATGTTGAAGTTCAACCTGACACAAAAGTGTGTAGTTATCTCCACGGGAGTGAACCTTCCAAGTCATGTTGGCTTTTGTAGCACCTATAGTTTTAAGGGTGATGACTTGGGGAGCCTTTGGATGAACTGTCAATAAAAGAACAAGAAACAAAAAGAGAAGTCAAGCAGATCCAAAACAGAGTTCAGTAAATAGGCAATTCATTTCACCATTTATTCATTTGCCAGTGCTTTTTGCTTATGTTTAGGAAAATGCAGACAATACTGGGCTTGCTCACAATATGTATTATGTCAAGTATATGATCTCTTTCATTCACTAATTGCCTTATATATTAATACTAAGTATATTAATCACTGAAATAAAACACAAAAAGTAACTACATACAGGCTCTTAAAATTAAACATAGTCAGTCAGGTTGTGGAAGAGTCAAACTTTAAAGAGGTCTGCTGATAGAGAAAGATTATAATACAACTGAAGTCTAACTAAAATAATATTCACAATATCAAAGAAATAACTCCAAATAATCCAATATATAAAACATGCAATAATAATGTCACCAATTGTCAAGGGAAAAGATCATTAACAAAATGCCAGCCTCCAAATGATCCACGTGATAGAACTGCCACAGGAGAGTTTAAAATAGGTCCATGAGCAAAAGCCACACAGTTGAAATGAATAGAGGGAAAACAGTTCTCAGCAAAGAAACTGAAGCTAGTAAAAGGAAAAATAAAAGGGCTACTAATGTAGAGGTGGGTTACATAAGAAGAGGGATGCTGGTTATGGCCAAGGAGGGGTGAGGGCATTCAGACACTAAGGATGTTTGAAAAGTCATAGAGAAAACAAGTATTTTAGAAGCATCATATACACAATTTTTTTTATTTAAAAGAGTACCCTACACAGGGGACTGTGCTCATTCCAGATGTGACACATTGGCAAATAAAAATCCCAGCATATTCCCTTAAATTGTTGATTAGAGGCATCCCAGAGACTCTTCAAATAGTGCAAGTTATTCCCAGTGCTCTCAGCTGCCCACTAGAACTCGATGGTAAGACCTTACTGCTGAAGCTACAACACACATTGGTCACAGGACATGGAGAAATCAAGTCAGTAGTGACCAGAAGGTTTCCTGCTGCTATCTTTCTGGAAGGGGCTATAAAGACTGCTGTGGGAGGGCAGGCAGTCCATCAGCAATCTTTTGAACTGTGAACTCAGTGAACTGTAGTAATGACCAGTGTGGTAAGATGCTTTTAGATGCAATAGCGGTATGAATGCTGTGGGGGTAACCAGCACCTTTATGCTGGGATTAATGGCCCATCACAAAGGAAGAAACACATGAGTAGTACAAGTCTGGCCGAGAACAATTCTGTGAGATGAACATAGCATCAAACTACACTCTAACTGTCCATCTATTTGCCCATAGAATAGTGTGCAGAATGAGGGGTAAACTAAATAATAATGGGAAAAGAGGGGTAGAAAAAAGGAACCAGTTGAACATTTTAGAACCGGAAAGTACAGTGTGGGAAATGAGACCCTGGTTGGGAGTCAGCTGGGAAAGATGGAGAATGGCTATGGGCTATAAACATCACATGGGAAACTCAGAAACTTTAGACTTTTCTATGGTTTTGTATAATGGAGACCACAACACATTTCTTGGTTGCCTGAAGAAAAAAAAAACAATAAAGCTGATGACCTCAAGGTTAAAGGATGAAGAGTGATCCCTGGTACTCGTCTGCTTATATGATTCTGGGTTAGGATCTTTTATTATTGGCTGTGCTCTAGACAGGAATATGGACCAGTCTTAGCACACATTATTGCCTCTGTCTGAGCAGTGTTCCCCTCACAGCTGAAACTGAGCCACACAGTGGCCATGTCTATTTGTGCCTGTCATCTGAGTTACAGATTACTCAAGGAACACTATCCTGCCTAGGGAGTAGAGAACAGGACATGGCCTTGTTTCTATGGGACTTAAGATAGTTTTTTTTTAAGTGTTTCAAACAACCCTGTCACCTTGTGACATCCAAGTTGTCCATTCACAAAGCTCTTCTAAGCATGAAAACAAACAGCAGACTTCTTATATCATGCCAAATGCCAGGAACATATGAGCTGAAAGCCAAAAGAATATCCCAGAAAGAAAAATGGTAGGTTGCTCCAATTAACCCAGACATGACAAGGAGGTAAGGAATGAGTAAGTTTTTCTCCAAACAGCATACACACACCACCTCTATGTCATTTTGGTTCTCTACATCAAGGTGATGGACAGCATCCCTGTCTTTAAACAGGGCCTCCTGTAACAGGATGCCTTGCAAGCCATTCAACAAGTCATGGCCCAGTCCTCACACTCTCACCCTCAGAACCTTTAGGCTCTTCTAGCCTAGTGCAGTCATAGCTGTTTAAAACCCCGAAGTGTGCTTGAGTACAGAGTATGACCACAGAAGACTGCTACCAGGTTTATATAACTCTCAGATTTGGAGCACATGTATTGACCTTCACCTCCTGTCCCAACTCTTTTTTCTTTGCTTCATTCCAGGGTTTCACTATATTACAAAGGATAGGTTCAAACTCATGCTCATCTGTCTCAGCTTCCCAAGTGGTTGGGACTTGCTGACACTGGGAGTTCCTTGCTTGCTGATGAGCACCATTCTCAGACCAGGCACCAGATAACGAGAGCTTTACATGTGCCACCATGGCATGAACTACCAGTTCTTACTTGGTTAAATACAAATTCTACCAGTGAAATGGAACAGGGTTAACAGAGCTTAATTATTCAATGAAATTGTGCGTTTAAGATGGGGACCTTTACCCCATGAACGGATGTCATACTTACCAGAAGGGTCAAGTTACCCATCTATGATGTTTAAGCTCTTTCCAGCCAAATGTAGAGGATTAAAAACCTACTTGGCAAGGTTTACTGACAGCTTTGTCAAAACAAAAACAGAATGAGTGCTGTGGCTGCTGTCTGGCCAGTAGGTGGAAACCTTTTGACTAAAATTGGGCATGGATAGTCCCATCTACCCTTATGCCAACTACATGCTGTGATGACAGTCACAATGTCTGTCCCTGTCATTCCCCCTCTGCCAACCCCTACAAACGGGATAGAGGTGGGAAGTGGGGCTAAGGCTTGAACCAAGCCTGATGGGTTGTTTGTTATAGAGAAGAGTGATTAATTACACCCTCACCATGGAAAAACCATAGTGGAATGAATGAATAAATAACATGACCCAGCTCATCATAAAAGAAAAAAATGGTTATGTTTCCAATATAGGAAGAGATATTTAAACTTGTAACCATCAAGAAATACTGTTTTATGTTCAATTCAATTGGCAAAAATGAAAAGTGATCCTAAAACCTTAGGGAGAATAAGTGAGCCCACAGAGTGAGCATGTAACTGGGGAAAGTACTTTGCAACATGATTTGAGAGGCAAGCATTCAGGAAGACTATGTCTTTGCCAATTCCATTTTAGGTACATACTAAGATAATATGGGTATGTATACAGGAACATGTAGTTAAAACTCTGCCCCAAGCAAAACATGATACAAGTTGCAAGGCATTGAAAGAGATGAATGAACAAATAGTGTACATTCACAGGAAGTACTACATAATAGTACAAAGAAGAGATTACAGTAATGTTTCCTGGGTAAACACATCATGCCAATTTAATAGCATATAAAAAGTAATTACTAGATTACTTTAGATGGCTTGTTATACAATAAGGCCCAAACTTTCCAGATCCTTAAATGAACAGGAAATGAGAATATACATCCATATTCCTACATACAACTGAAAGCAATCGACAATCTGAGTAGAAGAGGAGAGAGAGAGAGGTTCTGGGATAGGCCATGCAATAAGCATATGCCTCAATACTAAAGTTTGTTAGAGAGCTCACTGATAGTTGAGATGTGATCAAAACAAGTGCTTCAGAACACATGCATCCCTGAGGGTAAGGGTGAGCAACTAGAAGAACAAATATTGGCTTCACTTGGATTGTAAACTAGACCAGTATCTACAACACATTCACTGGGTCACATTGTATGTAATGGTATGATAGTGGCCATCACGGGCTGTGGCATTGCTGTCTCACCTCTATGGGTCAGGTTAAAATTGATGTTGACACTTCTTTTCCTTAGTTTGTTTTCAGCTGTGAGAGTGAAGTTATATGTTTCCTGTGAGTCTTCAGTGATTTGCCAGGTATAGGAGTTTATGTAGTTAAAAACCTCACATCTCTTGGAGAACCTTAAAAAGTGGAAAAAAATCAACAAGATAGCAAAGACAAAGTTTAAACACTTCCATCAAAGCAGATATATCCTCATCCCTTGGGATGTTAAATCCATGAATTCATTGATCTGTCACCAATGGATACCAATAATGAAAATGTTTCAATGAATTTCTGCATGTGATGAAATTTCCCTGTGGGTGTTATTGCCATCAATTCATTTAGTTGAATGTTCTTAAAAATGTAGAAAAATTGGGGAAAGTCATATCAACAGATAAGACTTTTAATATAAAGGTACACAGTCTATTATTCTTATTGTAATGGTACATGTTCTTTCAGAGCACATCAGGTAGAAGGTTCTATACTCCTGTAAGATATAAAAAGATTTTCTTATGATCCCAGAAAGTAGTTCTAAAATATTTGCACACATTTCCTGAAATGTCTCCTTCTGCTCTCCTTCTGCTCTGTGTGTCTTTTTTTATGAGTAGAGTTGGAGATTTTTTAAAGACATGCTAATATAGACTTAACTACAAAGGGTAGGAGGAAAAGATGTGCCCCCCCAAAGAAAAGGGAAGACACAACCAAGACACATTAATATAGGCTTAACTATAAAGGATAGGAGGAAAAGGTGTACCCAGAAGAAGGGAAGACACATCTAAGGATGTGTGCTTCTCTAAGAGAAAAATCACCTGTCACATGACCATTAAACAAGAAAGACCCTGTAGATGATGTAATCAGAGAAGACTCACGATTCACATAAAGTGTAGATTTGGAAACTTTGTTGAAACCAAGCCAAAGTTGTATCTATCCCAGGTTCCCATGAACAGTCCAAAGTCTTAAAGTCTTGGGTTTCACAGGAAAAATTCTTGGGTTCCTCGAGCACTTCTGTCCATACAAAGGAAAAGAGGAAAGACCTAATTAACCTCTTTGATGGAACAACAAGTCAAAAGGAAAGTTCTGCCTGGGGTCTGAAATCACAGTCCCCCAAACAATGAAGGGATCAAAAGATGGAAGTCAGCAGATTAATAGCCCCAGAGTGGTTTTTCAGGTACTTCCCCTCCCCCTACCTCTCCCTTGTGTTAGTCCCTCTCCATTCTTGGATATCTTAGAGATAAATACTCTATATTGTGCATGAGGTTGGCACTGTGTCTATCTGAAAGAGGTTTGGTGTCCCAAGTTGATTCTGTGACTTCCATTAAATCCCAGGTATGTCAGCCAGACTATGAACTGTTTCACTTCTACAGTAGGGAGCAGAGAGTTCTGGGAATGTCAAAGATCCTCAAAAATGTAGAGTTGCTTCTGTTCCCAGAGCCTAGAGTAGGGGATTCAGCTGGTGAAAGCATCCAGGCCTGAAATTATCTCCTACAACAATAGTGAGAGATGGTTCGGATTCTGTCCTATGGTCTAGGTATATGATGGATGGAAACTTGGGAGCACACACAGAAGACCACATAGCACAGACATATTGTGATCTACAGAATAGTCAGCATGTTCTCACTCCTCTGAAACAGGCCACTCAGTCAGGAACAGTACTGGCCACTGCTGGTGAACTAATACAAGTTCTGCCTGGGGCCTGAAGCCTTTCATACTCATGGATTCTCTAAATCATTACTATGCCATTTACAGAAATGACCAAGTGGATAGGCCTAGCCAGGAGATAAGGTTATCATAAGTCTTTGAACCTCTGTGCACCCTCTTTCTGTAGTTGGCTGACTGACAGAAGCACCCCTCCCTCCATGATTCGGAGAGGAGTCCAGTTCAGTTGAGTGGAGGCAAAAAAAAAATTTTTTTTCCAGTGGTCCAGGTCATAAACAGAAATCTCTTTCCTTTAATACTATTTGTTCTAGGAATAAAACTGATACCAAATGTCATGGATAAATAGGATATCCTGGGAGTATTTTTATAACCTCTTTTTGGAAAACTTGTGAAATCAAAGTAAACTAAAACCACGTTTGAACATGTTTCCTTACTTTCTGGTAAATGAGAAGGAAGGAGTCCTAACACTCTAATACAGTGGTTCTCAACCTGTGAGTCATAACACCCACAGGGGTTGCATATCAGATAGCCTGCATTTCAGATATTTACGTTATGATTTAGAGCAATAGAAAAATTACAGTTGTGAAGAAGTATTGAAAATAATTTGATTGTTGGAGGTCACTACAATATGAGGCATGGTATTAAATGGTCAGAGCATAAAGGAAGGTTGAGAACCACTACTCTAATACTTACTTGAGACAAAGAGAACAGTACCAAATATTTTTTTAGTACCATTCATGGCTTGACAATTGATATTTGTCCCTGTGTTGCTAAGGAAAACTACATTATTCAATTTTAATAATGATGCATGTGAATCAAGTTGTTCTCCATGGATTGGCTCTTCTTGCAAGTTACAGGATACATTATATAGATTGTGTCCATACATCAAACAGATGGTGATATTGGAGCCTTCTTCCAACAGTTTGTCATCAGGAAATAATAATAATTTATCAGGTTCAACTGAAACTGGTACTGAAAGACAAAAGGCCTTGGTTAGAATATTACTCAGATTTCAAGACACATGCCCTCCCACTCCCTGTAGGTAATATGGTTTCCTTCTACCTTCTGGGGAAAATAGCAGCCTAAACTTCCATGTGACTCCTGGACCTTATGGTAGGGGGAAAGCAATCCTCTCCATCGAGGTACCTTTGCCATACTGTCCCCACTAAAACGGCATCACTGTCATCACTTCTGGTTATTATGATGTTGCTATTGTTTGTAGCTGCTCTCTGTGTGGCTCCCACCATGCACGAAATGTCATGAAGTGTTTGGGTTCCTTATCTCAAGTCATCCTCAAGACCTCTCAACAGTGAGATAGGCAGGGACTCTGAGCTAAGTTTGCTTAGCTTGTCAGTAGTAAAAGCATATTCAGATCTCCTAGGCCTTGGTGATTGTCAATTTGAGATTCAAAACCCCTGGGAGATCCTTTATTATTGTCCATTGGAGTGTCTAGGAGATGAGTCTATGAGTCTATGAGTGATCATATAGATTAGGTTAATCAAGATGGGAAGACTTTGTCACTGTGGTTGGCACCAGTCCCTGCCTGGGATCCTGGACTGTAAGAAATAGAGAACTTGAGCTGAGCACTAGCATTTCTGTTTCCTGGTGGTAGATGAGATGTGAAGAGCTGTTGCAAGCCCAAACCAACCTAACTGCCCCTGCCATCATGGGCTGTACCATGAAATAAGAGCCAAAACAAACTCTCCCTTAAATTGCTTAAACACGATGAACACTGTCCAGTTCCAAAGCAGTGTGTCTCTCTCTATCACACTGCATCACATCCCCTCTGCCTTCCCAGTCATGCTGCTTATGCAACTCCCATCTCTTTCTGCTCCAATCTTTCCTTCTGTTGACCTTTGACAGATCAAAGTCCTAAGGACTCTCGTAGGAACTTCCTCTCTCCTGCCACTTTAGTGTCTCCCTCTAGGTGGCCCTTCTAGAAGAACCCTCCCACCTAGCACTCAGGCTTTACCATCTCACCTCTCAGCCTGATGTAACCTGGCTGGTCTCCTATCAGGCCACTAGGTACTACTATTGCTGACGTCACTGTGCCAAGTGCATAGCTCTTCTGAAGGTTTGTAAGAGCTCTAGATGATTCTACTGATTAGTCACAGTGGAGAAACAGTCCTCTGGGAGTCAGGATTCCCATTTATACTTGTATAAATCTTACAGTTACAGTTTTGAAAAGTCAAGTCAATTTTACCAATGTTGTTTATGACATATTTATTTCTTTCTCTCACTGTTGTTTGAGTGTTCAGAGATGGAATCTTACTATTTATTCTGGTTAGCCTTGAATTCTCTATATAATTCATCCATGCTGACCTTGAATTTATCTTAAACCCTGACTCAGATTCCTGAGCACTGATATGATGCACCAACATGCTTGGATTGATTACAATCTTTCTGTATTGATATTTTCTTTCTGCATATCTCAGCAGTAGATATAGTTGTGAAATGTATAGCCTGTGTAGGTTTTTTACTTCCCCTGGACATCACTTTATGTATCTGTGAAGTGGGGGTAAAAATAAAGCCTATTTTTTTTTTAGTGTCAATGTGATAGCTAAACCAATGTTTAGGTTTAAAACTGTAGAATGTACACTTAACTTTTTTATTATCAATATATGCACTAAACTAGCCCTCGGTTAAAAGGTTGCCACTTAGAGTTAATAAATATAAATCAATGCTTGGCAAAGGAATGATTATATGGTAGAGTTTCATGTAATACAATGAAGAAGGAAGTGCTATTTTTATAGATCTGGTCTCTAGACAAATGGAACATGAAAAGCCATGGTAAAGTCCACTCTAAACCGTTCCTACAACAATACTCAATGATCAAAATTAAGGGATAGTTAAAGTTACTTGTCCACAATTCTATCACTATAATGAAAAGCTGCTTTGTTCTCCACATATTATTCCCTGTCTCTAAATTTAGAATTGGAGAACTATAGCCAATGAGCTAAGTCAAGCCTGGCATCTGTTTTTATAAATAAAGCTTTATTAACACACAGCTGCTTCCATTTGTTTACACATTGTCTAATCTTGCTTTCTGAAGACAGAATTATTACAATCACAAAAGAGACACTGACAGAAACATTCCCAGTATTTTTTCCAAATGTGTATATATATATATGTGTGTGTGTGTGTGTTTGTGTGTGTATGTATATATATATGTATATACATATACATATATATATATATGTGCTGCTTTAATGAAAACACAACATTAAGGTAAACATGTTTTGCATATTTGGAAAATTAATACAGAATTATCTGAATTGCCTTCAAGTCTGCGCTGGTGCCCTGAGCAGAAACTCTGCAGCCAGTCCTATACATCCAGAGGAAGATCCACTTCCAAGCACTCTAACACACCCAGGATCATTGGATCAGAGGAGGAGGACACAACATCTGCCCCAACATCAGGAGTAACTGGGACCAGCAGGACTTAGGCATTCAGGAACTCCACCTGACCAGTGACACAGGTTACTTCTGGTCTGAGCTGGTGCTCTGAGCAGACCTTCTACACTAACTCTACAGCCAGTCCCACAACACCCAGAAAAAGCTCCACTCCCAGGCACTCTAACATGCCCAGGTCTATAGGATCCCAGGTACTTGGTCACACCAGGATCTCTGGGTCCCAGAGGCAGCTCTACTCCCAGGAACTCTGACATCCAAGATCTCAGGATAACAGGATCACAGAATCACAGGATCACAGAGATAGCTTGACTCTGAGGAGTTCTGACAAACTAGGATCACAGGGAAAGGCTCAAGTCAGATATAACGAGGGAGGGTAGCACTAGAGATAATCAGATGGCAGAGGCAAGCATAAGAACATAAGCAACAGAAACCAAGGTTACTTGGCATCATCAGAACCCAGTTTTCCCACCATAGCAAGTCCTGGATACACCATCACACTGGAAAAGCAATATTCAGATCTAAATTCACTTCTCATTATGGTGATAGAGGAATTTAAGAAGGACATAAATAACTTCCTTAAAGAAATATAGGAGAACACAGGTAAACAGCTAGAAACTCTTAAAGAGGAAACACACAAATCCCTTAAAGAACTACAGGAGAACACAATCAAACAGGTGAAGGAAATGAGCAAAACCATCTAGAATCTAAAAATGGAAATAGAAACAATAAAGAAATCAGAAAGAGAGACAACCCTGGAGATACAAAACCTAGGAAAGAAATCAGGAGTCATAGATACGAGTATCACCAACAGAATACGAGAGATAGAAGAGAGAATCTCAGGGGCAGAAGATACCATAGAAAACATTGACACAATAGTCAAAGAAAATGCAAAAAGCAAAAAGCTCCTAACCCAAAACATCCAGGAAATCCTGGACATAATGAGAAGACCACACCTAAGGATAATAGGTATAGAAGAGAGTGAAGATTCCCAATGTAATGGGCCAGTAAATATCTTCAACAAAATTATAGAAGAAAACTTCCCTAACCTAAAGAAAGAGATGCCCATGAACATGCAAGAAGCCTACCAAACTCCAAATAGACTGGACCAGAAAAGAATTTCCTCCCATCACATAATAATCAAAACACCAAATGGACTAAACAAAGAAAGAATTTTAAAATCAGTAAGGGAAAAAGGTCAAGCAACATATAAAGGCAGACCTATCAGAATTACACCAGACTTCTCACCAGAGACTATGAAAGCTAGAAGATCCTGGGTAGATGTCATACAGACACTAAGAGAACACATATGCCAGCTCAGGCTACTATACCCAGCAAAACTCTCACTTACCATAGACAGAGAAACCAAGATATTCCATGACAAAACCAAAGGTACACAATATCTTTCCATAAATCCAGCCATACAAAGGATAATAAATGAAAAACACCAACACAAGGAGGGAAATTACACCCTAGAAAAAGCAAGAACGTAACTTTTCAACAAACCCCAAAGAAGATAGTCATACAAATATAATTTTATCTCTAACAACAAAAATAACAGAAAGCAACAATCACTTTCCCTTAATATCTTTTAACATCAGTGGATCCAATTCTCAAAAAAAGACATAGACTAACAGAGTGGATACATAAACAGTACCCAGCATTTTGCTGTATACAAGAAATGCACCTTAGTGACAAAGACAGACACTACCTCAGAGTAAAAGGTTGGAAAACAATTTTCCAAGCAAATGGTCCTAAGGAACAAGCTAGAGAAGCCATTCTAATATCGAATAAAATCAGCTCCCAACCAAAAGTTATCAAGAAAAGATAAGGAAGGATACTTCATACTGGTCAAAGGAAAAATCTACCAAGATGAACTCTCAATTCTGAAGATCTATGCTCAAATGCAAGGGCACCCACATTCATAAAAGAAACTTTACTAAAGCTCAAAGCACACATTGTACCGCGCATAATAATAGTGGGAGACTTCAATACCCTACTCTCAGCAATGGACAGACCATGGAAACAGAAACTAAACAGAGACACAGTGAAAATAACAGAAGTTATGAACCAAATAAATCTAACAGATATTATGGAACATTTCATTCTAAAACAAAAGAATATACCTTCTTCTCAGCACCTCACATTAATTCTCCAAAATTGAGCATATAATTGGTCACAATACAGGCCTCAACAGATACAAGAAGACTGAAATAATCCCATGCATCCTATCAGATCACCACGGACTAAGGCTGGTCTTAAATACCAAAAAAAAAAAAAAAAAAAAAAAAAAAAAAAAAAAAAAAAAAAAAAACAAAAACAAAAAAAAAACCAAAACAAAACAACGGAAAGCACACATACAAATGGAAGCTGAACAATGCACTACTCAATGATAAGTTGGTAAAGGAAGAAATAAAGAAAGAAATTAAAGGCTTTTTAGAATTGAATGAAAATTAGGACATACCATACCAAAACTTATGGGATACAATGAAAGCAGTGGTAGGATGAGAACTCATAGCTCTAAGTGCCTCCAAAAAGAACCTGAAAAGAGCTTACACTAGCAGCTTGACAGCACACCTGAAAGCTCTGGTACAAAAAGAAGCAAATACACCCGAGAGGAGTAGATGGTAGGAAAGAATCAAACCCAGTAGAAACAAAAAGAACTATAGAAAGAATCAACAAAACCAGGAACTGGTTCTTTGAGAAATCAATAAGATAGATCAGCCCTTAGCCAGACTAACCAGAGGTCACAGAGAAAGTATCAAAATTAACAAAATCAGAAATGAAAAGGGAGACATAACAACAAAGTATATCTTAAAATAACTATTCTGTTTGTTGAATATCAACAGTTGAAAATGTTAAAATCATGCTCTACAAACATCCTGGAAATATTATTGATAATTTTTTTCACTGTGCTTGAAATTAGCATTTTCTTAATGTTTAACTTCAAAGAATTTTTGCTATTTTGAAATTTTTAAAATATACTTACTGATAAAATAATTTCTCTCCCAGAAACACTGATAATCTTTTTTAAGTAAACTGATTGTTAGACAATATATACACATATATAATATGTTTTAAGTACTCTCTCACTATGTCAGGTGGTATCATATAAGGGCTTTTGAATCTATTTCTTAATGATTCATTTTTAATATCATATCCTCTTTTACTATGCTTAACTCCCAAAGAATATTTTGTATGTTTTGAAACAACTTTGTATTCAACATGAGATATAGGATCCTCAGTTATGGATAGTATTAAATATTCACTAATAATATTTTTAGGGTGTGAAGGGATATAAATATAAAAGTTGTACAAATTTTTTATGTATTATTTGATTCTCAAAATGCTCAATATTATTAATATGTTTGATGTATAAAATGCATTTAAATAATAAAAAATTAAGAAAAAATAATGATCTGAATTACATAATTACCTCAATGAAGATATTCAGAGGTAAAATTTCAGACATCTAGAGCTCCACGGGGAATTTCAAAACCACTTTTTAGTTCTATTTAGACCAAAGAAAAATAATGCCAGTGTCAATTCAGTGTCTTTCAAAGGGAATGGAATATCCTCCAGTTGATTATTGATCTCTGAGTTATACTAAATCTGATTATTCTTGGGGATACTTCCTTTGTAACCACTTTACTTCTTACCACTAACTTCTTTCCAGGAACTCCAGTTGCCCCAGGAACTCTGTGGAAGGGACTTGGTATCTACCAGAGCCCTTATTCTTATGAAATGTGTGACACACTCCAAGGGGATATCAGACATCCAGTTCCAACGCACAGCTTCTTCACGTTTCACAGTGGTACTATAATTCTCCTAAAAAATAAAGGCAATATTGGAAATGTAGAGTCATTGCAGTCCTGAAAATTAGGTCAACCCAAATTACTCCAAAGCACAAACTTGTACTCTACCATCAATCTAAATTAAGTCCATTTCTAACCCATCATTCCCTTGGTCTGATGTCTTGGCCGTGGCAGCTACCTCCTGTCTCTTCAGTCCCCATGACTGTCACATTCTATAGGGGTCTATACAGATCAGGAGAGAGAAGAGAAAAACCATTCAAGCCTTGTATCAAGATCTAAGATAGACATTCAACCATGCTGGTCAAATACAACCCACTAAGAAAATTCTAAAAAATCTAGTTAATTGAGTACTTACTTTTAGAAGTAAGCACTATTTGTCATTATTTTTAAAATTTCATTTTAGCCAAGGTTAGATCAGACTAGCTAAATCTGAATGAACAGGGTAATCTTCCATGGCACTCCAGGAACACCAACATCTCCAAAAGTGTCCCCTGTTTTTTCTCTCCTGTCTTTTCAGATATGGTGGCCAGATGGACCACACATCCTTTCACTAAGCTCCAGTTGTCAGAACCTTAGGCCCTAGAGACCAAGCAAACAGAATTTTTTATACTTCTATTTGACTTTACTCAAGGTGAACCAGGTCTTAATCTTTCTAAGACTTTGGAATCTCAAGTTGCAAATTTGATCAACTTCAGTGGTGCCATGACATCTTTCTCCAGTTTTCAAGGCCTCCACCATCTGGTTCCCACTAACCTGAAGGAATCTTCTCTCTACCCAACACTTTTGAGGGGTTCGGAGCATCTCAGTATCTGCTCATGAGGCATTGCTGGCTTAGTGTCCTCTAACTTCCTCTGCATTAGGAATTAGCTGTATTATTGGAGCCCAGAGCATTCTCCCTCGCTTTCGTGAAGCCTTCTTAAAATAGTTCAGTGTTGAAGATAGAACCCAGTGCTTCACACATGTTCAGCAAGAGCTCTCCTGCAGAGCCGAACCTCAAGTTCCTAGAGAATTTTCTGCTCTTTGCTTTAAATTCTTCCCATCTCTACCCACCACAATGCCCTCTTGGAATTTATCTGTGATGCTGGCGGGGATCAAAGGGGGTTGAGACCACTATTTCTTCTTTGAATCCCCTGTAGCTCCAAGAATTCATTTTCTTTGGTGTGCCCCTGTGGAATCCTTGCCCTGCCCCCAAGTCTTATGTCAACTTGACACAAGCTAGAGTCATCTGAAAAGAGGGAACCACAATGGAGAAAATACCTCCAAAAGATATGGCTGTAGGCAAACCTGTAGAACAGTTTCTTAGTTCGTGATTGATGAAGGAAGTCCCAGCCCGTTGTGGATGGCTCCATGCCTGGGCTGGTGGTCCTGGGTTCTATATACAGTAGGCTGACCAAGGCATGGCGAGCAAGCAAGTAAGCTGAACATCTCTGTGAACATCAGCTCACGCCTCCAGGTTCCTGCCCTGACTCTCTTTGATGATGAACTTTTATATGGAAGGGTAGGCAAACAAAATAAAACAAAAAACTAACAAACAACAACAAAACCACTCCAAAACAACCAAGTAAAACAATCAATCAAAACAAAACAAAACAAAACAAAACAAAAAACCAAAAAGCAGAACCCTTTCTTCTCCATGTTGCTTTTGGTCCCAGTGTTTGATCGCAGCACTAGTAACTCTAACTAAGGCACATTCCCTACAACTGTGGCATGGAGACGCCAGTCACTGTCAATTTCCCAGGGAAGCTAGTGGGCATCTGTACCCATAAACCTTGGTGCAAATTAAAAGTCCTCAGTTTATGGAACCCAGTAACCAATGTCACACATGTAAGCAACAACGCTTACATCTTTGCCCTTCTCGGATCACCAATCTTAAAGCATTTACACTACAGAAGTCACTCAGCACTGGGATGAGAACACTGTGCTCCACCCAGGTACATTCAGTTATTGCCTCCTTTCTACTCTATATAAAACAGAATATTTAAAACTGTTATTATTTTATATCAGCTTATTATTTTGCTTTGTTCTTAGATCACAAAACGTATTTCTGTCTGCCTGTTTTTGAGATTCTGATTCATGAAATTTTCATTAATTGATGAATAGCCTTTAGATGTTACATTTGAATATTTTTAAAGCTAAAGTAAATACTAGACAACAACAACAAAAAAGAAAACATCTTGGCACTTTTTTTCTTACTGCAGTTGGTCTAAACACAATCTGAGTGTTCTACCCATGGGCTTGGGTGGTCTTGCCCTGGACCTGCCTGCCCCACCTGTCTCCATATCCTCTGAGCCCACACACTGCATCCTCCCTTCTGACCTAGCAGTGCCCCTAAACTCCTCTCTCAAGGCCTCTGGTAGTTCCCACTGGGTTTTCCCAAAGATCTTGTTTCCACCTTTCACATTAAATTAACTTCGATTTCTCTTTCATATCTTGGCTTAAAGAATCTTCCATTTATACTGTGGGAAAAAAATCAGGCCTAACTCCAGCATTCACAAGTGACCCTTTCACCCTGTATGAATGTAGAACATCCTTTTTGTGTGCTCAGCTTTTAGATTCCCCACTCCTTGCACAATGCCCTATGCAGGCCCATACTCCAACATTCTGAGCTGAGTAATTTAGTCACTTGACTAATACACAGTGGGTCATGTTTCCCTATAAATTGTGTGGGTTCTATCTAACCTCAATTTATGCTCTGTGGTCTTTATAGCCTTGTCAATGAAGAAGATAAGCTTTGATTATGTCGGTCAAATTAGCGATTTAAAAAGCAATTGTGGCAAATTTTCTTGGTTTTGTTTTCAGTCATTGAAGTGGCAAGTTGAGTACAGCCCTTGCAGACATTAGTAGGTCACAGAAATTGGCATACACACAGACATAGAAATATATCTGAAATCACTGACTCATTGCTGAGTCAAAAGTCCTATCCCGTCATGATTCACACCACAGGCCTCTTCCCAAGCTTGAGCTGCTATTCCTCTTTTTCTTGCTGTTAACTAAAGAATACTGAAAAATGTCCTAAAGGGACGAGCAGAAGTTTGACCCGGAGCAGTGCCATGTAGTGTGCCTGTCAGCAGGGCTTTGTGTGGCTAGCACTGTCAGGGAGATGCCCTATTCTAATTTCGAGCACTTAGGTCAATGTGCTTTCCCTCCAGCTTGTTGGAAGTGCAGTGAACTATGAGGCGTTAAGTTGCCCTCTCAGCATAGGTTGTGGTGGGAATCCTGGCTTGCACAACAAAGAACTGCTCAAGCAAAGAACTTCCAGAAGGAAATGTGGTTATCTCCCTTAGCTGAAGGAAGATTTCATCTCTCCTCAACTTCAGGTACAAGGGAGGTCATCCAAGGGCATTGCCTAGCCATAGCACGTGACCATCTTTCCTGTCTGTCCATGGAAACGAAGATGGGGGACACCTCCCTGCTGTTCTCAACTGAAGTGCCCACAAATATCTGCACTGGTTTTTGTCACTGTTGTCGTGGGACTGTGGCTGCATGTTCTTGAGTTCAATGAAATAAACAGATGGTGTAATCATCCACCCTTTGAGATCTTAACTCCTCATAAATTACAGAATAATTTCTGCTGCTTTCTTGCTCAAAGAGACATTTCGTGAAGCTAATTGGAAACCAGACTTAAGGAAACAGAGAATGGGATCCACTTGTCTCATGACTAAAGTTCCTTGCCTTTCCTAATATGAGAACTAATATGAACTGCCTTTTAGAGAAATAACAGAATAGGATTTCCTTTTTTCTACACTAATGCTATTTTGTGATGGCGATACACATTAATGCTCCCAGAATTCCTCCAGTACTGCTCTCAACCTTCTGTTTTTGGAGGAGCATCTTTGTCCAATAAGACCTTTGTAGAATGTTTCCCTAGGCTCAAGTCACCTACCAATGCTCTTCAGAACCACAACGTTCAGGTTTCATAGTATAGCATGGGATGGTAGGAAGATCTGAGACAATGGCAAGTGGACAGCTCTTATTATACATATGTGTCCCTGAGGTGGCATTGTACATTCAACAGCTACCGTTGTGGGAAAAGGCAGCCAAGTAATGGACCTGCTATAAGTCCTAACGGACTAAGTCAGACTTTATTTATCTTAGGCTATTTGCTTATACTTCATGTGTAGTAATGAATATGGGGAGAAGCTGAAGACTTTAACACTAGTGAGAGACTTAACTGAAAGGATAGACATTCTTGATCCCTGTATGCCCAGCATCTGCTGCCCAAGCAAAGGGAGATCTCAATGGGGCTGATGGGGCTTCATCCCAGCCCTCTGTGTCCTTTACCTCCAGAAGATTTCTAAGGCACTTTGACAAACATCTCATAACAATATCTAATGCCTGTGAGCAATGTGCTCTTAGATAAGACTGGATTATGCCCAACAGACACTTCCATTTTCTGAATCAAGATGAGTGAAAATATACCTAGAATAATTCAAAGCAAAAAAGAAGTTGAAAGATTTTCTTTCGTTTGGTTTGATGCAAGGGCTTATGTTGATCCAAGTTGGCCCTGAGCTGACTCTGTAGCACAGGGTGTCTTGAACTCCTGATTTGTCCAGCCTCCTCCTCTCAAGAAGAATTTAATCAATGAACTTATTTATTACCAAACTCACATTCCAGAAAACAGAGGACACTTAGTCACTATCCAGTGCAGTCCCTGAGAACCTCTATGTTGGTCACATATTAAGTGCTGGGAGTTGGTTCTTGTATGCATTGAGCATAGGGCAAGTAAACAGATTCCTAAGAAGGTTCACTGTGAGAAAAGTTTTGTTAAGTCATTATATCTTATTCAGGATAACCCAAGTTTCCTGGGTAATCCTGAGTGGATAGAGAAGAGAGGAGAGAGGGTGAAGTATAGGATCTGCCCGGAACAGGCGGATCCAGTATTTACAAGGACAGACCCAGCGCAGCAGAACAGAGAAAATAATCTAGTCTTTCGATGAACCCATCAAACCCAGTGGGCCATATTACTTTGTCTTAACTCAAAGACTTTCAATCTATGGGTTGTGACTCCTTTAGGGGGTTGAGTAACTCTTTCACTGGGGTTATTTGAGACCATCAGAAAACAGATATTTATATTATGATTGATAACTGTAGTAAGACTTAAGTTATGAAATAGCAACAAAAATAATTGTATAGTTTGGGGATCATCATAACATGAGGAACAGTTTTTATTTATTTATTTTATTTATTTATTTTAGCTTTTTTTTCTTTTGGATAATTTCTTTTTTTTTATTAGATATTTTCTTTATTTACATGTAAATTTCTCCTTTCCCAGTTTCCCCTTCAAAAAACAAACAAACAAACAAACAAACAAAAACAACAAGAACAAACTCCTGTTGCCTCCCCCCTCCCCATGCCTGCCACCCCACCCTCTCCCACTTATTGGCCCTGGCATTCAGTTTTAAAGGGTCACAGCATTAAGAAAGTTGAGAACCATTGTCTTGACTAAAAACACAGGGATGCAATTGTTTAGGAAACTTGTATTGAGAGGGAAATGATCTTGAATGGTATAAGAGACAAATTGTAGCATCAGAAAAGAATTTTTAAGACAATAAGCCACAAAGTACTTACCACCCAGATGATGTTGGATGTATTCAGTCTACTGATCTCTATCTGAAATATCATGTTTAATTTTTGATGAGTGAGGACTGGAACAGTCCACTCTAAATTCACTTCTTGAAGTTCAGATTGAATAGACACTGTATGTATCTCAGGAGTCAATGGTAAAGGCTCCCCCAAGACTGAAAAACCAAAAACAATTATAAAACAACTCTCAGTGGGGGCATGATTAAATAAAATAGCCACACATCAAATAGAGACACTAGTGAGCCTTGGAAAGCACATTTACATATGCATCCCAGCCTCAGAATCTGAGAGACGCTGGGAAGGAATTAGAAGCCAGATTAGCAGAGGAAGAAATTAAGACCCAGATGAAGCAAAGAACTTGCTGGGCGATGCACAACATAATAATAAGCCTGGGTGGGGTGGGGTGGGGGAGCACAAAAGTGTCTTTCCTGGGCAGTCAAATTTTAATTCATAATAGAGACAAAGAGATTTTTTTCCTAAAAATCTCATATTTTAACATTAAAAAATAAAAATTAAGTTTTGGAAATTCTGGGTTCCATGGCTTTCAGAAGGTTAGAAAATGGAAGCATATTGTATATCTAGACTAAGGTTCCACGTATCTCAATGTACTGAGCTTAATCACCTCCAGAAAGAATTCACTGAACTCTTTGGATCAGGCAACAATAACTGTAGGCACTAAATGTGAATCAAAACACTTGTCACATGGTTCCTCAACCAGAGAAAGAGCCTAACTGGAGAGACACAGCGACATCATAGAAAGAATTGAGATTGTAAGCTTAGTGCAGTGAGCGGTGTAATGAGTCTGTAAAAGAATAGGAATCAAACATGAACAGATTTGTGCAGGCCATTGACCCCAAGAGGTGCCCTGGGTCTCTCAGACTGTCTATAAATCTGAAATAGGACCAGAGCTATAGCTTACATACAGAACCATCAGCTGATACATTCTTCTGTGAGAGAGAGGGTGGGCCTGGATAACCCTTGGGTTACTTCCAATAATAAGAGTAAGAGAGAGAGATAGCATATATAATTGAAAAAAAACAAATAAACACATTCCATGTGTTGCTAATTAAACCATCCCTACTGAAGGGATCTGAAGTAAATGTTGCAAAGGTTTTGAAAAGTTAAAGACTCCCTTTGTAAAATCATCTGGTGTCTGCTGACTCGTGTATAACAGACACCCACTTCTCAGCATTTGTTTTCCTAGTTTCTTAGAAATTGGTGATCTCAAAGCCTATTGTGCCACATTCAAAGACAAGAAGTTGTTTAGGGAAAGAGTGGCTTGGTGGTGAAACACATGTTTAGCATGATTAAAACCCTGGGTTCAATCTCCTGCAGTCTTTCCCCTCCACAGAGGCAAAGGAGTACCTTCCTAATTAACATGTTAGCAATCTGCTAAATGTGAAGGGTCCCCAAACTGCCAGTGTACATGTGCTATTTTTTTTTCACAGAAGATAGCAGTAACAATCCTGAGCACACGACAGGCATAGACCTATGGGATGGAATGCCTGAAGGGTATGCTTCGTGGTCTCAGCAGCATCCAGGGAACCACTGACAGGATGAAATGCTGGATGGAGCTAAGGTGAGAATGAATTGCTTTCACATCTCTGGTTTCCACAGCAGAGGACTTTGCATTCTGATAAGGCGTGACCCTCAGAGGGCAAAAGGTTTCAGATATTGTTACAAGAATACTCATAAAATGAAAGACAGATATTTATAGGTCACCCATCCTATGGGACATTTTTGCAAATATGGCGAGGGAAGGATGAATGTGCTTAATGTGGGCACCTCGACTTTGGAGTCAGGAGTCAGGACATGAAAAACATGACTTGAACTTAAAATCTGTCCACTGGAGACAAATTGTTACCATTGTCCAGTGTTACCAAGAAAATAAAGTCTACAAAATGGGAGAAGATAATTGTAAGTCACCTGTTAAATAAATTTCGAGTATTCATACTATATAAAGAACTCTTACAAATCCACAATGAAAAAGCAACAAACGATCACTTTAAAAATAGGACTTGGACATTTCCAAACTGCCAAATAGCGACATGAAAAGATGCTCATTGTCACTTGTCATCAAGAAAACGCAGATCTCAACCTCTGTCTACACCTACGTGGATCCGCAGCCCTCTCTGCCCCTTCCCTGTAAGCGGGGAGCCTGCTTTCAGAGAGTGCTCTAACCCAGGGACTCAGGTGAGATCCGCCATTTTCTCTCTGGTAACTTTCTAAGGTGGGACCAGCCAGGAGGCACAGGCCTCATAAGTGGCAGGGTAGCCTGGTCAGACCACACCTAGGAGGGACAACAGATCCACAGCCCTCTCTGCATCTTTCCTAGAAGTCCAGATCCTGTCTCCAGGGTGTGCTCTGACCCCAGGACTCAGTATGGACAACTGATCCACAGCAATCTGCACCCAGGTTTTATCAGAGGAGAGCTGACCTCCCAGAAGTGCTGACACAGGCTTACAGACCTGCAGGAGGAACAAGCTCTAGTCAGAGACAGCAAGAACATCTAACACCAGAGATCAACAGATGGCAAAAGGCAAATGCAAGAATCCTACCAACAGAAACCAAGACTACTTGGCTTCATCAGAACCTAGTACTCCCACCACAGTAATAAGTCCTGTATATCCCAAAACACCAGAAAAGCAAGATATGGATCTAAAATCATATCTCACGATGGTGCTAGAGGAATTTAAGAAGAACATGAATAACTCCCTTAATGAAATACAGAAGAAAACAGGTAAAGAGGTACAAGTCCTTAGATAGGAAACAAAAAAAAATCTCTTACAGGAAAGCACAAACAAACAGGTGAAGGAATTGAGCAAAACCATCCAGGACCTAAAAATGGAAGTAGAAACAGTTAAGAAATCACAAAGAGAGACAACTCTGGAATTAGAAATCTTAGGAAAGAAGTTAGGAAACAGGTGCAAGCATAACCAACAGAATACAAGAGATAGAAGAGAGACTCAGTTGCAGAAGATACCATAGAAAACATTGACACAACAGTCAAAAAAAATGCAAAATACAAGAAGTTCCTAACCCAAAACA
Source organism: Montemys delectorum (assembly GCA_019843815.1). Lineage (NCBI taxonomy): Eukaryota > Metazoa > Chordata > Mammalia > Rodentia > Muridae > Montemys > Montemys delectorum. The sequence continues at coordinate 24,361 of JADRCD010223009.1, forward strand.
TCCACGAAATCCAGGACACAATGAGAAGACCAAACCTAAGGATAATAGGTATAGAAGAGAGTGAAGACCTCCAACTTAAAGGGCCAGTATATATCTTCAACAAAATTATAGAAGAAAACTTCCCTAACATAAAGAAAGGGATACCCATGAACATACAAGAACCCTACAGAACTCCAAATAGACTGGACCAGAAAAGAAATTCCTCCCGCCACATAATAGCCAAAACACCAAATGCACAAAACAAAGAAATAATACTAAAAGCAGTAAGGGAAAAAAGTCAAGTAACATATAAAGTCAGGCCTATCAGAATTACACCAGACTTCTCACCAGAAACAATGAAAGCTAGAAGATCCTGGGCAGATGTCATACAGACCCTAAGAGAATACAAATGCCAGCCCAGGCTACTATACCCAGCAAAACTCTCAATTACCATAGATGGAGAAACCAAAGTATTCCATGACAAAACCAAATTTACACAATATATTTTGACAAATCCAGCCCTTCAAAGTGTAATAAATGGAAAACGCCAACACAAGGAGGGGAACTACATCTCTGAAAAAGCAAAAATGTAATCTTCCAAAAAAACTAAAAGAAGATAGCCACATGAACACAATTCCAACTCTAACAACAAAAATAACAGGAAGCAACAATTATTTTTCCTTAATATCTATTAATATTAATGGACTCAATTCCCCAATAAAAGGACATAGATTATCAGATTGGGTATGTAAACAAGACCCAACATTTTGTTGCATACAGGAAACCCACCTCAGTGACAAAGACAGACACTACCTCAAAATAAAAGGCTGGAAAAGAATCCTCCAAGCCAACGGTCCCAAGAAAAAAGCTGGAGTAGCTATTCTAATATCAAATAAAGTCAATTTTCACCCTAAAGTGATCAAAAAGATAAAGTATGATCGACCAAGATGATATCTCAATTTTGAACCTCTATGCTCCAAATCAAAGGGCATCTACATTCATAAAAGAAACTTTACTAAAGCTCAAAGCACACATTATACCACACATAATAATAGTTGGCGATTTCAATACCCCACTCTCTGCAATGGACAGATCATGGAAACAGAAACTAAACAAAGACACAGTGAGACTAACAGAAGTTATGAAACAGATGGATTTAATATATATCTATTGAACTTTTTATCCAAAAACAAAAGGATATACCTTCTTCTCAGCACCTCATGGTACCTTTTCCAAAATTGACCATAAAATTGGTCACAAATAAGGCCTCAACAGATACAAGAAGATTGAAATAATTCCTTGTATCCTATCAGATCACCATGGACTAAGGCAGCTCCTCAATAACAAAATAAACAATAGAGTGCCCACATACATGTGGAAGCTTAACAACACTCTACTCAATGATAACTTGGTCAAGGAAAAATAAACAAATTAAAGACTTTCTAGAGCTTAATGAAAATGAAGCCACAACATACCCAAACTTATGGGACACAATGAAAGCAGTCCTAAGAGGAAAACTAATAGCTTTAAGTGCCTCCAAAAAGAAACTGGAGAGAGCATATACCAGCAATTTGACAGAACATCTGAAAGCTCTAGAACAAAAAGAAGCAAATTCATCCAAGAGGAGTCAAAGGCAGGAAATAATCAAACTCAGGGCTCAAATCAACCAAATAGAAACAAAAACAGCTATACAAAGAATCAACCAAACCAGGAGATGGTTCTTTGAGAAAATCAACAAAATAGATAAACCCTTAGCCAGACTAACTAAAGGGCACAGAGACAGTATCCCAATTAACAAGATCAGAAATGAAAAGGGAGACATAACAACAGACACTGAGGAAATCCAAAAAAATCATAAGATCCTACTACAAAAGCCTATACTCAATAAAACTGGAAAACCTGGAAGAAATGGACAATTTTATAGACAGATACCAGGTACCAAAGTTAAATCAAGACTAGATCAACGATCTAAACAGTCCCATATCTGGTAACAAAATAGAAACAGTTGTTAATAGTCTCCCAACCAAAAAAAGCCCAGAACCAGATGGATTTAGTGCAGAGTTTTATCAAACCTTCAAAGAAGACTTAATACTAATACTCCTCAAACTGTTCCCCAAAATTGAAACAGAAGGTACTCTACCCAATTTGTTCTATGAAGCCACAATTACTCTTATACCTAAACCACACAAAGACTTAACGAAGAAAGAAAACTTCAGACCAATTTCCCTTATGAATATCAATGCAAAAATACTCAATAAAACTCTTGCAAACCGAATCAAAGAACACATCAAAACGATCATCCACCATGACCAAGTGGGCTTCATCCCAGGGATGCAGAAATGGTTCAATATATGGAAATCCATCAACGTAACTTACTATATAAACTCAAAGAAAAAACCATATGATCATCTCATTAGATGCTGAGAAAGCATTTGACAAAATCCAACATCCCTTCATGATAAAAGTCTTGGAGAGATCAGGAATTCAAGGCCCATACTTAAACATAGTAAGCAATATACAGCAAACCAGTAGGCAACATCAAACTAAATGGAGAGAAACTTGAAGCAATCAGGGACTAGACAAGGCTGCCCACTCTCTCCCTACCTATTCAATATCGTACTTGAAATCCTAGCCAGAGCAATTAGACAACAAAAGGAGATCAAAGGGATATGAATTGGAAAGGAAGAAGTCAAATTATCACTATTTGCTGATGATATGA
>JADRCD010223010.1:0-29319 GCA_019843815.1 Montemys delectorum
GGGTGGGGGGGTAGAGCAGAGTGTCATCGAAGCTTTCAATGTTGCTTATGCTCAGTTATGAGTCTGCAATCATTCATTTGTACCTTTGCAAAATAAACGTTCTAGCTCATAAAACACAGAGGCAGCACAATCATGAACTTCCACATAGCATTTGGGGGCAGTACAGAATGCAGACCTCAAGATAGTTTGTGGTATCAGACCACATACAAACAGGGCCCCCAATACAGACATCAACACTGGCCCCAGGCAGCGGCATTGACTATTGGCAGTCTTTCAAGGAGGCCAAATTCAGTAAATGAAATATTCTCTATCTTCAACATCCTGCTGTTGGTCAGATCCAGGGCGATTTTGTGGCTGGGTAACAGGCTCAAGGGCAGAGCATGTGTGAGCTCCAGGATTCTGCATACCACCTGACTTGCCCTACTTACTAATAGATGGTTCCCCTGTTTAGTGCAGCTGAGCTTCTACATCTCTCTCTGCCACTTTGTTTTTAGTACTGCCTCTCTCCTCTACATGTGTGCTTCTCCATCTTGCCATCTTCCCCGCCTCTCCTCTTCCCCACCTCTCCTCCTCCCCACCACTCCTCTTCCCCACTTCTCTATTTCATAATTATTCATCAAAGTGGCATTGCACACTGCTGAATGTCACTGCTGTGTGGCATTATTAAGAGCTTTGGCCTTGTTGGAGTAGGTGTGGCCTTGTGGAAGGAAGTGAATCTCTGTGGGGATGGGCTTTGAGGTCTTCTAGCTCAAGCTGCATCCAGTGTGACTTTTAAAGAACTGGCCTGACTACTGCCTCACCACTTCTAGCCTTGCTGGCCAGGCTCAACCTTCTAAACAGTTGCTGCTTTTATGTGGTTGTTATGTTAAGCTCTAAACAAATACTTGTAAGCTACTTTATCCATATCGATAAGCATTATCTATTGTTCACCGTTCCCCCGATACTAACACTCAGTTCATATTCACGCTTATTCCAAATGATATGATAATATTTACTTTTTGGATTACATCTATAATTAATTCGTTTAGATCTGCTTTTTTTCTATTTTACCAACTTTTAATGAAATTCTCTTTCTTTCATTCTTTACCTCAAACTTCCTTCATTCCGCTGCTAAGCCTCACCGTTTATATAAAACTAAATTTTACTTTAACTATAAAGGAACTTAAATGTTCCTTACTTTGTGTGTAAATTAATTAAACAGCAATATAAAGTTATGTACAATGAAGTTCAGTATTATGTCATCTGGGTTCTCTTAGTTACCTTCCCACTTCTGACACTTGAGAAATCAGTGTAGATAAAATAGATAGGGGATAACTCATGAGAAATCAGGGCAGGTTCTGAGCCTTGTAAAATTCAGGCACTCAGATGGGCAGAGGGAGTCGAGAACACAAAACTAGCAAGAAAACAAGACAATCAACATCAGTGTGGGATGAGCAGGTAATAAATATGTGTCCAAGTTTCTGGAGGAAATTATTTCTTGGTGCAAAATGATGAGCAAAGTTGAAAAGAACCAGATTGCTATTTATAAGCTGCAAACCATCTATCTACCCCTTCTAGAATCCCATTCATTTCTTTTTAAATTGTTTTCAAAACCATTAGAAATTCATCTAATTATCTAATCCTATACCATTTTTGTCTGTGGGATTTGATACTATTGGTTAGTGTGTGTGTGTGTGTGTGTGTGTGTGTGCGTGTACCCGTGCGCGTGCATGCATGCACCCATGTGTTTATAAGTTTGCACAGATGTGTATATAAATACATATGTGTGTATGTGGAGGCAGGAGGTCAATCTTGGGTTTCTACTTTCAGGAGACTGCTATCCTTATTTATTTATTTATTTATTTATTTATTTATTTATTTTTGAAATAGGATCTTTCACTAGGATATCAAGCTTGCTAAGCAGGCTATCTGGCCAGTGAGCCCCAGAGATCCACAAACATCTATTTCTCCAGAACTGGGTATATAGCCACCATGCTTGGCCTTTTATATAGGTGCTTGAGATTGAACTCAGGTTAAGCTTACATGAACGTTTTCTTTGCAGGTCTATTGAGTATCTGCATTGGTCTTGCTTCTCTTTATGGGCCATTTTGGTCTTTTTGTTTCAAACGCTATTGATGCCTTTCATTCAGGTTTACCTCATATCAGCAGCATTTTTTGAGCATCTCAATCTGACTAGGCAATCAAAACATTTACACTGAACATATGCAAACTCTACATTCTCTCCCACTCCACACTCCTTTTCCTGATTGTTTGCTCTTTCTTCTTTAGTTCTGTAATTTTCTTTTAAAATGGTGAGATTTATTGTATTATATATGTACATATATTTATTATCTTTATATTATTTTGATTTAACCCCCTACTCACTTACATTTGCAGTCAAACTTTGAGTTTTATCAACTTCTCTACCTATTTGTTATTTTATAGAGTTCATTCCCATTTGTCTATTATTATTACTCCAAGAGGGCCCCTTTTTATGTGATCCATGCTGGGGCAAAAGTCTGTTAAATAACTCTGTTTCCCTGTTTTTAGTTATTCCTTATGAGAATGCCGGCATAGGATAGGTTGGATTAAACTGTCTTTAACTATAGTTCTTCAGGGGCTTCAAATTATTTGTAGACGAGAGGCCCTATGCTCTTTCATGGTTTAGCCATTTGAGATGACCCAGACTGATTTACCCAGAACTCTTTCCCACTATTCCTCCCATGCAACCTATAGTTGGATAATAATGAATTTCTCCAATACTTTCCCAACTTGAATTTCTTTTCCTCTTTGTCTGATTCTTATTTTGAACTCTTGACATCTTGTCTTTCACAAAAGGCTCTGTTAAATTGCTGCCTAAAAAGCCTTTTCTGTGTTTGCAGTGTTTTCCTCCTTGACATTATTTTCTTCCCACTGGGGTAACGTACTTTGTGTCCATTTCTTTAGTGATATAGATAGCATTTTCCCTTATACCACTGAAATTCTCCTCAGTGTATTTGAGCTGCTACAACAAAATGTCAAAGATTGAGTGATTTATAAACAGTAGAAATTTACTTATCACAGCCTAGCCTAGAAGGTGGCGAGTCCAAAATCTGGTCCTGTTGCTTCCTCCAGGAGGCATGATTGAGGCGACCTCGTGGGACAGAGGGATAAAAGGTCACCCTTGCTTCTCTAGCTCTATTAGAAGGCATAGACTTCATAAACAATTCACCCCCTAAAGGTCTTAATTAAAGAATTAAGTTTTATGAATTTTGGGAGAGGCACAAGCATCCCGACCATAGCATATGATACAATAAGGACTTATTTTTATATCACATATACACCTACTGCAGATGCCAGTTTCTTATTTAACATGATAATTAAGGGTAATTTAGCTAGACAGACAGACATGCCTTTTGAAGCCATAGTGTTTGATCAAAGCAGGGATCCTGCTAACTCTTTGACATCTTGGCTCTATGGGTAATGGAATTTTCTGAGCATTGGTGAGTTCAGGTCTGTGGAGGGACTTTGAAAATGTCAGGGTTCTATGTTTTTCTTCTTCTTCAAAGAGGTGATAGTCTTCTTCAAAAACACTCCTCGTCATTCAGCAAGATAGGTGTTTGTCACTAATTCTTAAAGAAGAGGAACAGGAGAAAGGGAAAAACTGTACCTACGTTTATCCAACTGCACAGCTTTTATTAAAAGGGATTCATATTTCAAAGAAAAAAGTGGTTTCCTTGAAACTTCTTTACCAGCCATGTTGAATGTTTTAGAAGCAGTGAGGTGCATCCAGAAGGCCACATTGCTTCGGTAGCCCCAAATAGTCCAAACAGGCTCTCTGTCCACTTAGCTAGGAAGGTGTGACCGATCTTTGCTCCTTGAGAAAACATTCTGGAGAAGGTTTTTATTTAATCTGAACTCCTGCCTTCAGAAGGATGCTTTATGAAGAGGCAGTAAACTGTAGTCACAGAAAGACATGGGCACTTTCCCTTCAGCCAGGTTGCTTCTGATTATAGAACATGAAAATATGGATAATCCCTGCTTTGCATAGTTGTTAAGATTTAAATAATACCGTGTAATCAGAGCCCCTGGCTGTAGCATGGTACCCATGGAACCCTGTGAGTCTCTTCTTTTCTTTTGCCCTTCTATCCCTTGTCCTTATAATGGGGTTTATTCTCTTTGCCTGGGTCAAGGGATGATTTCATGTGTCTATTGATCAGAGCAAGACCACATCTCCTGACCTGTCTCTAGGTCCCTTAAATCTCCAGCGGTTGTAACTCTAAATATAGCCTTTGGATTAACAAGGAAATGCAGTCAGTCAGCAGCTCCTAGTGACTTCACACAAGCAATTATTGGCAGTAAGCCCATAGACAAGAATAGTACTCAAGGCTAGTTCAGGGTTCTTTGCCCCCGTTTCTGCTGCCACTGCACATGTGGGTACAGTGGAGGATTAACTCTCCCCTTCTTTATCTGCAGCATAGTGATAGTTTTTAAATATGAAAGAGCTGACATTCACCTTCTAGAACATATATTTTTCTGCTCTTAAAAAAGTGACACTTAAGCCCATCTTATTTACAATCACCTTTATTGACCACTCCCAAATTAGAAAGATTGATTGCAGGCCTTTTAGCTTGTTTTCTGTGCTGAAGTTCGTATAGCTAACTATGTGAATTTTGTAAACACCACCGCCTAAATGAAAGAAGGTAAGCATCTTGAAGATACATACATGTTATGCTTCAGAATTATTAGTGCCTTGTCATAGACCAAGACCACCTAGCTCTGTCGCAAATGATTTGACAGAACTAAAATGTCAGATCATGCCTGATGTGTTTCTGTGTCTAATTCACTGGCCTTGCCCTTGGCTGAACATGACTAAGTATCTCTTCTTTCCCCAGCCTCCGTGTTTAATGGCAGTTTATGTAGGCCATGGACTTCTGTTCTGTATTTGTGTCAAGTCTACTGTGAGCACCTGAAGGTAACACTTACTTTCTACTGTCCAACAGGACTAGATGCAGAGTTCTAGGAGAGAGAATTACTTTCATGACGTCTAAGAAAAACTATGAACCAGAATAGCACTTCAAAAGATCGTTGAGGAGCCAGACATAATGATGCATAACCTGTAAACTCAGCAACAAGGGGCTGAGGCAGGAAGAGCTCACATTCTACGTCAGCCTGGGCTATAGAGCTTGTTTTTGTCTCAACAAGCAAGCAAGCAAACAAACAAACAGAAAACAAAAACAAACACAACAAAACAAAAAAAGCTAGTCAAGCAAAATAAAGATCAACAACAACAAACAACAACAACAATAACAACAACTCATTAATTGTTTAGTCCTTCATCAGGTAAGACAGATGCAGAGGGCATCTCTACTGCCAAGTAGACAACTGGCATAGGCTGGCTACACGAGTCACTTGTCTTTGTGACCTAATACCCATTCAAAAGCAAAGGGGAACAGAAGTTTGCTTTGGCTCAAAGTTTGAGCACAAACAGTTCATCATGGAGGGGTGGACATGGTATCAGGAAGCTCAATGATGTTGGGACTCCATGGCAGGGGAATGTGCAGTTGCTGCTCATTCACTTCTTAGTCAGCCCGGAAACAGAGAGATGAATGCATGTGCTCATTCCATTTTCTCCTTTCCCACTTCTACTCAGTCTGTGCCCTCAGCTCATAGGAGAGTGTAGCTCCGGTGTTCAGGGATTTAGATCCAAACACAGTTAAGCTTCTCTGGAACTCCCTCAGATATGCCTGGAGGAGTGTTTCCTAGGTGATTTCAAATGCAATAAAGCTGACAATGAAGACAAACTGCCTACCAGGAATGAAGACATGGGAAGAGATTCACAAATTACGCTTCCTAATACAAACTTCAACTATGTAATGCATTTGTTGTGCCAGGCACCACACAAATGCCTTATGTGCACTATGCTATGCCAACCCTTAAAACAAGCCAGGGATATAAGGGTGAATTTTATTTTGCATGTGAAAAATTTGCTATTTAAATAGGCTAACTCACTTGACCAAGGTCACTTAGCAGTGAATTCAAGATTTCCCCAAAGTCATAGCACAAATCTTCATTTTAACCAATTAATAAAAAAAACGCACTCAGTTATCAATTCTTAGGAGTAGAAATAGAGAGCATTGTGATTCAAACTCCCACCGTTAAAAAGCTCCTTAGCCCTTGACTTGGCTCAGCTCTGGGTTTACTGCAGGAAATATTGCTCTTCCCCCTGATATGTGGACTGTTGGCTGCACCTTCTACCCTCCCATCATCTGCTCCACATCACTGCACACTCCAGCTGTTTCTATCCTGCACTGTAATTGCCCATTTGTATGACAGCCTCATTTTCTCCAAGTGACTAAGAGTAGAGTGAAAACAGGGACCTTGTTCATCTGTTTATCCTAACACTGGCATATGGCTTATTATATAGTGGCTGCTCAATAAACATAATGTGGGATAAAAAGTACTCAGAGTTGGATAGCCAAATATTGTATGACAAATAATCTCCAGATTATTTAAGTACAGATAGGAAGAACAGTGATAATTCTGTGGTGCTGCACAATTTCAAATACAGGCACAGAAAAGGTCACAGTATTCTTAATGGACTATGGAGCTGTATGAGCTCAAAGTGTAAGTTGTGTCATTCACTATCTGACACATTTTCCAAAGGAATATTAGCCAGCAATCAGCCTTGAGTGCTGTATCTATGGGAGTGAATCAGGATGCACAGGGGACTACTGGACCTCTTTCAGAAGTGTGTGAGGATGTTAATACAAAGTGGGTTCAACAAATAACCCTATTCAAAATGGGGTACAGAGGTAAACAAAGAATTCTCAACTGAGGAATACCGAATGGCTGAGAAGCACCTAAAGAAATGTTCAACATCCTTAGTCCTCAGGGAAATGCAAATCAAAGCAACCCTGAGATTCCACCTCACACCAGTCTGAATGGCTAGGATCAAAAACCCAGATGACAGCAGATGCTGGAGAGGGTGTGGAGAAAGAGGAACACTCCTTCATTGCTGGTAGGATTGCAAGCTGGTACAACCACTCTCGAAATCAGTTTGGCAGTTCCTCAGAAAATTGGACATAGTACAACCTGAGGATCCAGCTATACCACTTCTGGGCATATACCCAGAAGATGCTCCAACATGTAATAAGGACACATGCTCCACCATGTTCATAGCAGCTTTATTTATAATAGCCAGAAACTGGAAACAACCCAGATGTCCCTCAACAGAGGAATGGATACAGAAAATGTGGTACATCTACATAATCGAGTACTACTCAGCTATTAAAAACAATGAATTTATGAAATTCTTAGGGAAATGGATGGATCTGGAGAATATCATCCTGAGTGAAGTAACCCAATCACAAAAGAACACACATGGTATGCACTCTCTAATAAGTGGATAGTAGCCCAAAAGATCGGAATACCCAAAGTACAATCCACAAACCACAAGAAACTTAAGAAGGAAGACCAAAGGGTGGATACTTCATTCCTTCTTAAAAAGGGAACAAAATACCCATGGAAGGAGTTGCAGAGACAAAATATGGAGCAGAGACTGAAGGAAGGACAATCCAGAGACTGTTCCACCTGGGAATCCTTCCCATATTCAATCATCAAATCCAGACACTATTGTGGATGCCAGCAAGTGCTGGCTGACAGGGCCCTGATATAGCTGTCTCCTGAGAGCCTCTGCCAGTACACCACTAATACAGATGTAGAGGCTCACAGCCATCCATTGGACTGAGCACAGGGTCCCCAATGAAGGAACTAGAGAAAAGACCCAAGGAGCTGAATGGTTTGCAGCCCCTTAGGAGGAACAACAATATGAACTAACTAGTACCCTCAGAGCTCCCAGGGACTAAATCACCAACCAAAGAATACACATGGTGGGACTCATGGTTCCAGCAGCATTTGTATAGCAGAGGATGGCCTAGTTGGTCATCAAGGGGAGGATAGGCCCTTGGTCCTGTGAAAGTTCTATGCCCCAGTGTAGGAGAATGCCAGGGCCAGGAAGTGGGAGATGGTGGGTCAGTGAGCAGGGGTTGTGGGGAGGGAACAGGGGTTTTTTTCCTTTTCTTTTTTTCGGAGGGGAAACTGGAAAGCAGATATCATATGACATGTAAATAAAGAAAATATCTAATAAAAAAGGGAGTAAAAAAAAAAGTGGGTTCAAAATGATTCAAATATCCATGGCAGTCATGCTGGTACCTGAATAGAAAATGTCCTTTGTTTTTATATATAGCTGTCCTGGAACTGGAGTTTTAAACATCTTTGTAAACCTAGCCAGACTCTGAGGAGGGTCATGTGTAGAGGTTTCAGTTCAGCCATTTGCCACTTGAACATCTGCATCCCGACTATCATTTTGGTCTTAGAACTACAGATGGCAGCCTGAGGAAGTCACTTATGGGGATGAGCTGTGACTTTATTCACATTGTTATTTTACTCAGGTGGCTGCTGGGGAACTACTGAAACAAATATAGAACCTGTTTCATGGTGTGGTACAGTATCTTGGCAGTTGTCTCGGTGAAGAGGAGTGGGCTTAGAACATTTCATCCTCACTGTGTGTCTCAGGAGTCTTAGGATCTGAAGTTTATATCCTGCTCATAAAAAGCATGTAGGGCTCAGATGTCTTTGTGGTCTGCAAAGGAAGTGCTTATTTTTCGTAATGGTGTTTAAGTGCAGTCTAATGGCCAGTGTGTAGACATGCACCAAGCAAAATGAAGGTGCTCGGCTCTTAACGCATTTCTTGGCCATCATGTTCTCTCTTTCTGCTCCCTTCGTATCCATATTGCTTAAAGAAGCCTTTGGCTCTCGAAGCAGACTCTGACTCATTCACTTCTGATTTTTGGCTTCCTGACAGATCTATAGACACGGATCCAGTAGACATTGCCATGGGAGTCTACTGCTCACTGAGTCCTCAGACCCAGCTATGCCCCTGAAGCTGCCATGAAGGTAATGAAGTAGCGCTTTGTCATTTATTGTTATGTATGCCCTCCCTAGCATCCAGGTCATTCTGAAAAGCCAAAAGAACTCACAATGAATGTGCTGAGTAGGTAACTAAGCTGTTAGGAATCACGTGTGGGTAGAGACACAATGACTACAGGATCTTTGTTCCATTATTGGGAACAGATACCCTCGGCTACTGCTTCTGAGGAGGCTCAGGTTAAGCTCTTTTGTTATACGTTGCTTCACATTCTCCTGCCTTGTCGTCAACCCTTCTCTTTGCTTTCTCCTTTCTTATTGTCTTTGAATTACCTTCTGAAGCCTTTCCTTATCAAGGAAATATGTCTGCATTTACATGGAAACATTTTTGTAGAATTTCTAGAGTACATGCTTTGGTATATAGCAAGATAGCATAAAAGGATGGGCAGGGACTAACAGTCTCTGCCAGGCATCAGGCACTGTGTTCAGGTTCCTAGCACCCATATTAAATGGAATCGTAGTGCTGGGGTGGGACTGGGAGAGAAACTAAAGGAAAGTTGCAGAGAGTTGTTGACCACTAGCCAAAGAACTGATGAGCTCCAAGTTCAGTGAGAGACTGATTTAATGGGATAAGGCAGGATGTGGTAGAGGCAAACTCTGATATTTTCCTTTGGTGTCTTTGTACATGGAAGGGTAGACCCACTTGTATGACATTATACCCTTGGATACACACACACACACACACACACACACACACACACACACACACAGAGGGTGGGAGAGAGAGGAGTTTCTCCAGGCTTTCAGTCTCACATTTGTTATTTGTAAGCAGATGGGTGAACAATGATTTAAATTGATTATAAGAGTAAGAGACTTGAAACATGACTTTCAATACTGTAAATTGATTATTAAAAGAATGCGAAATAGCATGATTTGTTCTTTCTACATAAAACCCATGAAAATTGAAAATTACAGCCATTTTATTTTGTTGCAATGTTGAGTTTTTTGTTCAGCTCCTTTTCTTCCTTCAGTCCTGGGGATTGAAGTTTAGAGCCTTACATACCTGGAGTGAGGACTCTCAAAGCCATTGAGTTACATTCTCCGTCAGTCCATTATTCAGTCATTTTTGGAAAACTTGTAGAAAATGAGTAGGATCATAAATTTCCTCATCTTCTTTTTCTAGATAATGCCTTCCATTAATTTTTCCAGTCCATAGAATCAGAACTACATGGAGCATGCTACACAGCAATCATCGATTTCACAACACTATTCATGGTGTTTCAGACTTTTTTAGTATACGATAAAACTATTTCTTTCTGTTCTTTGAAATAAATGTGTTTACTTAAACCTGTGATAGTCAGTGCATGTGGGTGGATTGACAGGTAGATGATAAATGTGAAGGTTACTATGAAATTATAGTTGGGTCTTTAACCTATAGGTAATGACAGACACCTGATGTAAAATGATGTCCTCACCTATCTGACATGCTGTAGCCTATGAAGGGTAAACATGACAATGAAAGTGTTGAGTGTAATTATTTAAAATTTATAAAAAGAAGACCCACAAACCTCTCAAGCTTTATTTTCTTGATTACCACGTTTCAGACTGATGTGACTGTGACACGAGATATTTCTACTTGTTGCTCATCTCAAACTCTCTTGTACTAATAAAGGCTTTCCTTCAAGCTTTTATAAAATTTATTTATTCATCGGGAGGAAGTTTGATGTAAGAGACTATCTCTTCATCTATCCATGTTGCTATCACAGAGTATCACAGACGTGGGAATTTACAATGAACAGTAATTTATTTTGTTCATCTAAGGTGAGGGAGTTGAAGGCCTTATGTTGTGTCATTCCAACCTTGAATATGAAAGGACAGGAGAGAGCATGCTTGAAACACGGCAAGAGGGAGCCTGAATTCATCCTTCCCACAAACCCAATCCTATGATAATGGTTTTATTCTAACCATGAGGACAAAACTGTAGTGATTATCATTTCTTATGCTCCTTCCCTCCCAGCACTGTAGCACTGGAGATTGAGTTCAACCCAGGGAGAGTAGGTTAGGAATTTGGCTCTACTATTGTGAACAATGTAATTTTTTCCTTGGTCCATGGCATAGAATTTCTAACATTCTAACAAAGTATTGCTTTTTTATTTGCCAGTGAGATAATTGAAGTGGGAAGAGTCAGCTATCCATGTAGTCATGTGATTAGATACTGAGTTATAGAGAGGAGAGAGACTAGAGATTGAGTTCAATCATCAGTGGTCAATGATATCATCAGTCATGCTTACTGCAGTATAGCTGTTTCCCCTGAGATAAAAACTTTCCATTTAGGAGGGATGCTTTTTATGGGTCTATGTGTTGTTCACAGGGAGGTGAAATACGGAGAATGATCTCAGGAGAGGTAAAACTCTCCATCCTGCTTGGAAGCTCATTAAGACAGGAAGTAGACAACTCAAAATAGCTTGAGGAAGTCCCTGAAACGGATCATATTCACTACAGCCCTTCCTCTGTGAGACTGTATAAGCAGTAAGGCCTGCTGAGAGGTACTCTCCGACAAGCCAATTAACAAAGACTCTTGGACAAAGTTGCAAACAGGACTCTCAGACAAACTGAGCTGCTTAGAAGAGCCTTAGATTGAACAGCCTGAGAGAACAAGAGACCAGTTCAGAAGGTAGGGAAGAAACAACGACCAGCTTGCTGTTTTGAAAAGACTCCAACCAACTGAGCCATAGGGGGAAGGACGTCCTGCAAACTTCTGATCTGCCTGGAGGTTTTATAACGCATTCCAATTTTCCACCTTTTGGGTACTCATACTGGAGAGAGGTTTTTTTTTGTTTTGTTTTTTTTTTTTTTTTGTAGCTGTCTTTCAGTCATTTCTGCTCCAGTAAGTAATCCCTCACCCATAATCCTCCAAATTAATTCAAATAAAACTCTTTGATTCACCAAGTTGTACTTTGGTGGTTTGCAAATTTTGGTCTGTTGTTGGTTCCTTAACTGAATTGAGTAGATGTTCTATTCATATTTTCCCAGGAATGGTGTCACTCAACATCTACTCAGTGACTCCTTTTAAATCTTTCCAAATCCCCTTAAAGATAATGTTAGAACTTCTAAACTGGAAAGTATAAGGTGATGCATAGCAGTCTGGGCTGTCTCAATACAACCACATTTTATTCAAAAATTTCCTCCTTTGGTTCTTCTTTCATGATATCCTTTAAGTATATTGTTTTTCTAAGTTCTGTGAGTTATTTTTTTGGAATTGGGGAAAATGAGGTGACCACAGGAACCTTTATAGTATAGTAAATTTGACAGGATGGAAGTCTGAGAATCCCATTTTTCAGTTAGCAACTGTGTGGGTAGTCGTTTGGAACTGATAATTTACTGTATTGTGTGTAATGTCAGAAGTAGATCTTACATATTATTGGATATCCTATTTAGTTGGAGACTTAAAGAAGTGGTGTGAAGAAAGGAAATGTGTATGTGTTAGAAAAACAAAACCCTACAGTTCCAAGTACTACAGATCTTAAAGATCATTGCAATGAATTTCAGTTTTCAATCTCTAAAAATGTGTGTGTGTGTGTGTGTGTGTGTGTGTGTGTGTGAGTGTGAATATGATATCTCTCAAGGAAGTATTTATCATCTATGTACACTACTGCTCAAACCTTCTTTTTCCACTTTGTTTTTAAAGGACTCTCAGACATCTGTTATATACTGTTGTAATGTGATTGACTGTACGGTCACTATAGAATCTCTAAGTTACTTGATTGAGATGTGGATAAGAAATTCATAGGACTTTGGCACAGAATGGAAGAATAACAGAAGAGAATATCTTTTGAAGTATACTAACAGCCTAGTGTCAGATTCATCTAAATATTTCTATCAGTGCCTTAATAATCATAATGGAAAAGCCCTAGTAGCACACTATTCTTGCTTAGTGTATTTTTTTTTTTACAATGATTTAGATGAAGTTTTAGTGAACTCATTTGATAAATATGTTTGAGAGAGAATTTATATTTAATCATTTTGACTCTCAAATAATAATCTAAGGCCAGAATGTTGGACCAAAACAAACAAGGTCATTTTCTAGTAATTAACTTGTATTGGCACCAAGGGCATCTGTATCTGCTCTGAGATGGCCACAGCCTATCTAGAGCACTGTGCCATTGCTGGATCTGTAGAATGAGAGCTATGCATGAGAATCGAGTGCCCATGGAAGAAGGGCTAAGTGGGAGCTATGAAGCCCACATAACTAAAGAGAAAGTTGAAGCCTGAATTGCTTAATTAGGAGGATAAGTGTGCTAACATGTTAATTTATTTATAGGCTACCTTGTATAAGGAGAGACAAATTAATTTTGGCCACCCAGAAAAATATTATAAATAAAAGGTTTATAACAATTGAGATGTTGAAAGCTAATTTAAATTGTAACAGACATTATTGAGGAGAGAAATTTAAAAATTAAAATTTAAAACTTAAAAAATTCACAGCTATCTCCTAATCCCTGGGAATTTCAAGCAGAGGTTACCCTGTATCATAAAAATGAGGAAGTTAGGCTGATACGCTTCTAGTTATTGCTGTCTCGGTTCTCTGAATTATTCAGTAATATTGAACTACAATAAAAGCAAAGAAGGACATTTATAAATCAGCCATATTTGAAAAATTAAATTTGTTTGCAACCTATATCTCTATTTCCAAGACAGGAGAGTTTGAAAAAATTGGTTGAGTGCATCACTGTGGACTCATGCTTTCTCATATTTCTCAATTGATCCTTTCTATAAACCACCTGCAGCTTTCATGTTGGCAAATTCTATTATCAGTGACTGATACCACCTACAGAACTTTGTCAGTAAATATGTCATTTTCTTGATTATTTTACTATCTTTTCAATATAGCTTTCTCTATCATTTTGACTTAGAAAGGTTGGAGGAGAACAGTTTACCGAAGGCAAGTACTGCCATTGTCTACACAGTATTAATTTCCTCCTTCTTTCTTGCTGACGTGAGTTTGATTTGATGTCCCACTCCTATGGAGATAATCGTCTTCTCAGACTCTCTTGCAGCTACTGAAACTCCTGCAATACTGCTAATGAGATTTAACTGGAATTTTGCTGAGTTTCTTCTAGGTCTATTCCTGTTTTTCAAAACCATTTTATGTTAGATTTATCTTAAGCATGTGAGTGTTTTGCCTGCATACATGTATCTGCGCCACACATGTCTAGTACCCACAGAAGTCAGAAAATAGAATAAGATCCCCTAGAACTAGAATTGCAAATGGTTGTGAACCACTATGTGGATACTGAGGATTGATCCTGGGTCCTTTGCAAGAACATGTGCTCTTAACTGCTGAATATTTGTGACTAGATCTAAAATTGCTGTCTTGGGACCATAAAAGAAAAGCTGAGATAATTATGGAGAAATCAATTTTAATATTCTTAAATCAATCAATAAGTATTAATAGATATTTGGTAGGTGAGAAGAATAAAAATCCATTTCTTCAAGTCATTGCAATTTATTTTTCTGAAAATTGTTAAAAAAAAAAAAGCAACATAAGTGATAATTTTCCCATGGCTTTTATTCAGTAGTGATTAAATGCCAATAGAATGTGATGTGCCTTAAACAGGATTTTCATTGCTGAATACAAAGAGAAATGAGATGCGAGTCCTTCCTGTAATCTGAAAACCAAGGCTTTCTTTTTTTTAATTAGATATTTTCTTTATTTACATGTCATATGATATCTCCTTTCCCAGTTTCCCCTCCGAAAAGAAAGACAAAAAAAAAAGGAAAAAAAAAAAACAAACAAAAAAAAAACAAAACCAAAAAACCATGTTCCCTCTTCCCTCCCCCTGCTCAGCAACCCATCCTCTCCCACTTCCTGGCCCTGGTATTTAAGAAGGCCAGCCCCAGGCAAAGCAGTGGACAGACCCGCTGTGGTGATGGGAGAGCAGCTGTGTGAGAACCGCCACTATCAATCTGCTCTTGAACTCTCTTCTCATTGTACATTCCTCTGAGGTTCTTGTAGCATTTGGGTTTGGTATTCAGTTGTTAGAAGAAGGAGTTTGGGAAATATTTACACAGGTTCAATGAGAATTTCAGATAGCATTAATTTTCTTAGTACTTTATATAGCTTTGTTTATTTAAAAGGTATATTAACATGGTAAACTGTGAATAGGATATTCAGAGACTTCTATTTAAAACTATGTGAGATCCCTTATAAAATATAGTTTTTTGAAGTGACAGTTTATCTCTAAATACCTTTATGATGATGGATTAATATTTTCAGGGATGATGGTGCTCATATTCTTTTCAAAAGTACCCAAAAGTATATATTTAGAAATAACTCTTGTTAAAAAAAAATCTTTAAATAGAAAAAAATTCCCCAAAAGAACCACACCAAATATTCATCTAATGCCATTGAACATTGGGATTTTATGTGATTGAAAGAACCTTCTTCCTACTTTCCTGATTTTATTCTAATTTTATTGTAATCAGGAAGCATTATTTTTATACTCTATAAAGAACAAGTGTGAAGAATTATATACTAAGTCATGACAAATGAATTGACATAGAAACAGCAGAACCATTTTCAATGTGTTTATATAAATAGATCTGTATAATTATCATTAAGCATCATAAGCACACAGTGTTTAAAAAGAACAGTTCTATTTACTCAAATTGAAGTTGCGATGATATTACAATATGCAGCTCAAGTTAGACTGAATTCTGAGAAGAGAATGAGATAATGGTGACATTGAAACCATCATATTCAGCATCTCTGTATGTTCTGTATCTCCGGTATCTGTCAATTAATACCTACCCACGTACCACATAGACAGTGATACCTGGCCAAAATGTTAGTGTCAGAGATCTAATGTTGCTGATGTATGACTTTGAGATCATGCAAAGGGAGAAGGGCACAACGTTGCCATTTATCTTTTTAAAAATATTATTTACAGGTCTCACTCTGTAATCCTAGCTAGTTTGACCTAACTACATAGAATAAGCTAGCCACTAATTTACAAAGATCTTCCTTGCCCTGTTTAAGTAGTTCTGGGACTAAAGGTATCTACTAACATACTAGTCTTCATTTATCCTTTTTATATGATAGTTATAGAATCTTTTTATGGCCCAATCTTTTCCCTGAATGTAGGGTACTCAATTCATGTTCTCATTGGATGCCTATGAGATGATGCAGCTGTAAATATTAGATTTTGAAGTCTCCATTTTTAAATTGTAAAAATGTATGCTGAGCATGGTGCCACACAGTAATCCCAACAACTGGAAGGCTGCAGTAAGAGCTAATGTTTGAGATTACCTTGGGCTATATGGTCAGAATTTTCCTTCGAGATAAGGAAGGAAAGGAAGGGAGGAAAAGGAGGGAGAGAGTCAATAAAGACAATAAAATCATTTCATTGAACTAGCTACTCCAGTGATTATGGAATGAGACTTGTTTGCCTGACATTTTGTACTGAGAAGAAGGTTCAGTAGAAGGAGAGCAGGAAAGCGTATTTATGGGAAACAAGTGGAAGAAAATAGACTATATTATGAGTGAAAGTATCCATGGCAATTATGGAAGTGACCTCCATTTAAGGAGGCTCGGACTCTGGTAGTGGGGCCACAGCATGCGTAGAAATGGAGTGAGAAGGGCGATGGCTTGAAGGATGTAGTCTGTTTCTTTAGGGAACTGTAGGGCTGCTGGGACAAGGCTTCTAATTCCCAGATCATTACCCATTCTTCTAAATCTGGCTGGGTTTCAGAGATACAAAATATCACCATTTCCAAAGGTTTAGTAGTAGCTGAGTTTGCTCATATGAGTATGGTCATAACAAGTGCCAGTACTTGGGAGGTGGAAAAAGGAGGGTTATGAGTTTATGGCTAGCCTGACCTGTGCATCAAAACTCTATTTAAAATGATGAAAAGCAGAGTTACAATCCTTTACCCCCTCTTCCACAATGCTTCCTGCTTCTTGTAGCAGTGGCCAAGAAAATTGTTCTTTAACATATCCTAAGCAGATAACTGGAAACTTCAAATTAGGGATTCTGATCTCACATCTGATTTAATTTATGAACGTTAGAACCAGATGATTGCAGGGCCGACTCTGCATTTTAGAGATGCTCTCAGCAATCTCTGTGAGGCTTCGTGAGGGCCCTGCTACACACCCCAGGCAGGAATGCTGTGCTCTGCATCTTTGCCATTTTGGCCACAGTTTCCCTTCCAGGCAGATTCATCCTGCTTTCAAGTTAAAATACTTTCCCTGGACTGGACCACCATACAATTTTCATTGCTACTCTTTTCCCTAAGAAATCAGTGCATTTCCTGGCTTTTACCATTCAGTTCTTGTTTTTCAAGCAAGGGACACAGATTCCTGGGGACTGTCATTACACAGATGGTGTCATATGACTTGCTCAAGATAAAAACAAATTTGGAAGAAGAGCTAGAAGTGACAAGAATCCAATTCTATATTTAACATGAAAGTCACTTTCCTGAGTCATCCCCCGAGGCTTTAGATAAGGGACAGTCCTGTTACTAATCACGATGAGCATTTGCCAGAATGGAACCTTAAGGGACTTTATCTTCTCACCTCAATCCTTCTTCCTTGCAGCTCAAATGAAAGTTTTTGCTTTTCAGACAAGAAGCTAGACCCAGGTCAGATTGCTCGCCACACTGTTGTGTGCCAGTTAAGCCAAGAGATAGGAGTTAAGGCAAAACAGTGTGTTTAAGAAAATGATCTGAATAAGATGGAGGAGTTTAGTCCAAAGTCCAAATTTCTTTTCGGAGCCAAGGGACATTTTGAAGGGAAGTTTGAGGAGGTAAAAACAAAGGGATGCAAACAAATCAAAAATGTAATTGTGAGCTGTAGCCACATGCATCCTGAGGGGTAGCTGTCATTAGTGAGACCTACAAGATTTTTGCAACTCTTTTTCTTATTGTGTACCTGGCCATTTTTAGCTAAATGTGGACAGACCATATGCTCTGCCACATATGTTGAAGAAGGAATATTACTTAAAGGTCATATTTGTGTCCTTTCTGCACTCTGTGACAACATTAGTGATCTATTAAATACTAACAATCTTCTCTCTCCTGGAAGTACCAAACATTTTTGGCATGAATTAAATCTGATAGAGTTTGACCTTTTGACCTACTACTCCTACTCACCACATTACACAACATAAAGCAATAGATATATAAAATTTAACCTTCGATTCACTCACACATACACACACAGATCCATTTACCTATCATCTATCTATCTATCTATCTATCTATCTATCTATCTATCTATCTATCTATCTATCTAGTTTAATCTATCTATATCCATATATATGTATATGTATATGTATATACGTCCTTGTTGTTGTTAAGTTTTTCTTATGCCTTGCCTTCAGCAGGGCAGTAACAAGTCTCTATGTCTTCTCCCATACATGACCAGAGGGTCCGAATGTAGGTTTCTTTCCCAGGGACATACCAGTGGTTTTTGTGTACTTCCTTGAAGGCTATTTAACCACTTGCATTTCTTAAATATGTCTCTTTTACATTTCATCTCTAAATTTGATCATTCAAGACTTTGGTAACTGTAAAAATGGTTATTCCTAACACGTTCCTCTTTTTCTGAATAGAGAGTGTCATGGGATTAAAAACCACTGGAGGTAGGTATGAAGAGCAGTTGGAGAAAATGGAAAAATTTGCAGTCTTAGAGACTAATAAAGCAAAGCCATCCCAGCAAGAGTGACCACACTGGAATCTGAGGCTTGGTGACTGGCTGATGGAACTGGACTCTTTATGAAGAGGGTAGTAACAGAAACTATAAGTGGTCAGTGACCCTGCACGTCACCCACATGTCGTTTTCTCAAGCAGATACATTCCAAAGAACGGCATCACAGTGATTTAAAGGTCTCGGTTGACTTTTTTTTCCCCTAGAGTTAAGTAGCACTTCATTCCAGAAGCAAGATTGTTTAATTCCAGAGAACTGAGTAGTAGAGGTTGTTTTTTTCAGACAGAAAAAAGGCTCAGGGAAGCAGTTGATAAAAACAAAAAAAAGTTAATTGGTATTTACAAAGTTAAAATTTGCCTTGCAAGGTAGGGACAGGGAGACAGAATGGTAGTAAAGTAATTGATTAGTTAATATTGTTACTGCAGGTTACTTTTTTGTGTATGAGAATAAAGACAGAAAATACTTCACTATCATACCAATTATAACTTAGAAGTTTGGCTGTGATCTCTCTAATCCACATTTCTTAGAAGTCAGATGAAAAACTTGGTTTCAGTTTGGTCATGTAGAAGTTGAGAGTTGACTGACTTTAGTATGAATTTTCAGCCAGACTGGTTGGGGCCTGATGCAGGGGCTCAGTCGCACACAATGGCCACCTGTAATTTTTGTTTAACACGAGTCAGAGCAGTAATGTGCTGTGTAGTTCCTTTTAAGAAAGCACTTTTGGTTTCTTCCTCCCTCATTCTGGTATGGAAAGGTCATTTCTTACTACTAGAGGTGAGACTGGAGACATGGTTTCTTTTGTTTATTTTCAGTGGCCTGTCCGTGATCTTTCCAAATGAAAGCAAAATATTAACATTATGGAGTTAGAAATGTTCTTTCTTTTCCTCTATTTTCCTCTATACATTTTGGAGTAGAAATGGCTCCCAGTTCTCTGGTGTGACTTTGTGCAAATAATTACTATAGAATACTGCAGACTTTCCCCCTCCCTTTCCCTGTAGGGTGATTGATTTTAACCTTTCTCCTCTGCCAAACCTTTGTTCCGTGCGTGACATTTTAACCCCCACTACTTCCTATGTTCTATTTTGCTAAAGAAAATTGCATTTTCTATTTCTGGACAAAGCATGGTTGTTTGTGTCAGTCAATTTAACACAATATACCAGTTCGTATTTGTGCAGAGGAAGCACTAATGTATCCAGCAGGAGGTGGGTCCTGAGCCCATGACCAACCCTTCCATTGGGCCCGGAAGATGGAAGCCACAGTAATCCATTACTGACAAGACCACTTAATGGTGATATAGCACCTTTTGTCTCAGAGACTTCCAGGTAGTATGGAGTTCTATTTCCTGCTCCATACATGCATTCCTGAAAATATAACCCAGAGATAAAAATGTTTGCATGGTAGTAAAGAACAGATGCTTTGATGATTTCAACTTACCTTTGACATGTCTTTACCATTTATGAACTATGAAATATGATAATATTTATATTTTCCAAGCCTCTGCTTCTTGACATAATAAGTGGAAATATAGTTTTTAGCTCCGGGTATGGTGGGAATTCGATAAAGTAGTGAGCACAGCTTCTTACAGGGGTCATTGAATACTTGATGGCTATTGTGAGTGAGTATCATAGTGCCTTTTGATCAAGATTATAGACCTCCCTTCTACCTTTTGTTTCACAGAGTACATCAGCTATGGGAAAAGCTTAAAATATCTACTCTAGCTGCTATTTACCTTAATTCATTAGGCAGGCATTTAATGAATGCCTCTTGAACGCCAGGCACTGTCCTGGATGTTTGCGTCTAGAATTAACACAGAAGAGCATCATATTATGCAAATTAAGCCAGTCTCAGAAAGGCAAATATCTTATGTTTTCTCTCATTTGTGTTTCACAAATTATGAGCGCGCACGCGCGCACACACACACACACACACATACACACACACATAAACACACACATACACACACATATACATACACACACACACACTGTTTATATGACATGAAAGGTATTGGAAAACCATCTAGGTAAACAAAAAGGACTAACAGGAGGGAGAGAGCTAGCAGAAGGGACAATGTGGAGAATGTGTTCAGCATCAATACTTAGCTATAGACAAAACTTTAAAATGAAATGAAATTAAAAGTTAACATATCAGAGCTAGCAGAAAATGAGTACTAGATTTTGCTTGATATTGTTTAAAAGAAAAGAGGAGGAAAACAAAGAACAAAGAGGAGAGTGAGAGCTCTCAGCATGGACAGACGAAGCTCCCCATTCTGGCTCTGCTCCTCCCCACCTGTGCCATTTGGGCAGATAACTTAACTTCTTTGAGCCTCGCTTCTGGTTTTATAAAGTGGGATTTACTAGCTATGGTTAGCAAAATAAGGAAGTCCAGGCCCGGCAGATGAAGAAGTAGTGCACATCAATGTGTGGGCAAATATCAGCCTGGCCTTCAAGAGAGCACAGAGCACACTGAGAAGCAGTGAGGCTTCAGTCTGGAAGTTTTATTATTTATATACTTCCCTACTTATTATTATTATATTTTGATATTCACAAACCTCTTAGGGTTAGACATTCTTATTCTTAACATTTCTTAACATGGAGATATTCTTAACAACAGCACACACACACACACACACACACACACACACACACACACACCCCAATCCAGATCCATATAGCCTCTCTGACCTGTATGGGTAACTAAGAAGCTATATTCCTGTGCCTTAAACATTCCAGGTTCAGGCCTACGTACTTAGAAACTGCTCCATAGGCTCTAGCCCAGCAAAAGTATTTAAAGCAGTCAGTTATTAAGGTTTCCCAATGAAGGCTGCAGACTAGACTTTCCACTCAGAACTGTCTTTTGTCTCCAGACTAAAAAGTGTTTGCTCTGTGACCCTGTAAGGATGGCGTGCCTGCTATTTCTAGGACCTGTCCATATGGCGACTTTCCTTTTCCTGACCGTCTTTCATGTCTTCTCTTGTAACTGTACCTGACTGAGGGTACGTGCACATGTCAGAACACAGGTGAGGACAGAGGGATAAGCATGCTTTCTGTATAGTCTGGAATGTTCTTCCATGATGTTATGAAGAAAGGAAGAAGAACAGTATAGGTAGCTTGGCTCTTACTTGGGGGTTTCAAAGCATGATTAAGAAGTGGTTAACATTTGACCCAAGAGTGGAAAACACATACGAGGACTTGTCATGGCAGAGGCAACTCTGTGCCAAAGGAAAAGCAGGCTCCATGCCGAGAAGCTCCACCCACATCTCAGTGCACACACACCATCTGTTTCCAGAAGCTGGGGAGGTGGTGGGCTGAAGAGTTTTGTGGAGACTGGATAATGGATGACATTTGGAAGGTAGGTAGAGCTTGGTCTTTAAGTGTCTTCAAACCCTTGCTGTTGTAATGTGAGGAGCAAAGGGATATGGGATGGTAAACACCAGAACAGTGCAGCTGTGATGTTCAGCAGTTAGGAGCCAGTGCACAGCAGAGGGAGAATATGATGCAGGAAGTATGCTAAGCCTGGGAAGGATAGCACTCTGCTGGGATTCCCGGAAGTGAAGGAGGAAAGCGGATCAAGAGCATACCTGAGCCTCACTTGGCTGACAGGTCTATGTGGAAATCCCAAAAGAGAGAATGAGCTTAGGGTAAAATGATTGTTTTCAGGCCATGTATACTTCTACCTCGCAGGTCAAGTAAGGCTGGCTTTCTTCCTTCCTTCCTTCCTTCCTTCCTTCCTTCCTTCCTTCCTTCCTTCCTTTCTTTCTTTCTTTTTTGTCTCACAGGTATAAGTATTTCACACCAGTCGCCATGTTTCTGCTTTATTTTGGGACTGGAACTTTAACTGTTTCTTCAGTTAAATGACCCAGGGACTAAAGGGCCATTTTTGTCCTCAGGGATGTGTCTGGTGCTGAAGATGGCAGACAGTTGGGTGTGGGTGATGGTAGATAGCGCCTGAGGTCTTGCAGCTTAGGAGTAACATCTTGTTGTTTGAGGATAACACTGCCAAAGGTGTGTGGGCGTATCTTTGAAGAAACAAAACAGAAAAAGTATGGCCAGCAGTTGGATCTAGGTGGGTGGATAGAAAAGTCATGGTTTTATTTACTGTTTTAACACTTGTGGGACAACCTGACTGGCCTCAGAAAATGGCCCCTGTTACTCTCAGGGAGCTAGTGGCCAGCCCCTCAGTCAATGTTTTGTTTTTGTTCTTTTGTTTGTTTGTTTGTTTGTTTTTTCTAGGACTGTTTTGTAATACTGACTCATCTAAAAAAAAAATCTGTTTCCCTTTTCCACTCTCCTTGCCAGTAGTTATTACCTGTCCACTCCCAGGGCCATAAGCACAATGTCTTAGAGCACTGTTCTCTCACACATGGCTTCAGAACTATGGAGACCGAAGGTGGACCTCACTATGTCCTTACTGCTATAATTCCACTGAAGAAAGTTCAGCAGAAGGTAGAATCACTGGATTTTTCTCATGTTGTATAATCAATACCTATCCAGCATAATGGTTCTAAAGCAGTTTCTATTTTCCGAGAGAAGTCTAGACTTATCACGACCACATCCCTTTCAGTTGCTTTTGCTTTAAAGAGGAAGAGTCTACATGTCCACCTCACCGTTCACTGTACTCTTCAACCACTGCAAGCTATGCTTACCGAGTTCTTATGTATGTCAGACTGTCTGCTGAACAGAAATTTACACAGGCAGTCTACATTTTCTCTAACCACTCATGAAGGCCACCAATTCCTTCCCTTCCTAGCAGAGGAATCCTGCCTTTGAAAACCAAGACTGAGTAGTACTCCATTGTGTAAATGTACCACATTTTCTGTATCCATTCCTCTGTTGAGGGACATCTGGGTTGTTTCCAGCTCCTAGCTGTTATAAATAGGCTGCTATGAACAAAGTGAGGTTTATAATCTTCAGAAATATACAGGGCACCTATTTATTTTTGTATTTATGAAAATTATATATACATACAGAGTAGCTAAAACATAAAAACAACATATGGTTTAGGAGAATTTCTGTAAGTGCTCCAGCCTTCTTCAGATACAAAAATAGTGTAGCTGCTAATAATGTGGCTCCCTCAGCAAACAGAGATCACAGCACTCAGCCCATTTGCAAAGCAGGTAAGCTAGAGGGCTCCTCAGGGGTGGGGGCTGTGTTTACATGCATGTATCAGTATTTCAGTATTGTTCTTGATAAACATTGCCATTTGAAATGGCTTTGAACTGGAGGATGGAGGAGAAACCCGAGGTGTCAGAACCAGTTAGCCAAAATTGTCTTGTTAGAATGTAGCCTTTCTTCTCAGGCTGAAACCAGCCCCAGACACTAAGATGTGTCTGGGGAAAATTTGATACATTTACTTGAGTTCTATTAGAAGTCAGAAATCCTTGGAAGACAACTAGAACCAGTTGTTAACTAATTAGTCTAATTGGGACAGTCAATAAATTACAGCAACCATGTCTAAGAAAGTCAAAGAAGAATGAGCTTCCAGGTTACAGACTCTGTCCATCTTACATGCCAAAGTTGTGCTTTCCTTCTGTCTTCCCAACCACCCTGAAGGATGGATAGGACCTTAGTTGTATGTTTCACAGGGAGCTAGGGTTTCAGTGGTTAAAGGACTTGCCCAATGTCAGGCAGCTGCTAAATGATACTCTCAGAGTCTGTACCCAACAGTTCCCCATGCAGGGCAAGCCTGTACATTCCTATCCCAGTGGACACCCTTCCTGAAAGATTTGTGATCACTGCCAAAGGGCATTTGCAATCTCTGGGTACATCCTACATTGATATTTAACAGAAGCCGTGGTAACCAAAGGTGAGCAGTGCGCCCAGAGCACAGTGGGGGACTCTTCAGTCCACTCCCCTTATAAGCTGCCAGATGATAAGCAAAGTCCTTCTTCTGCACACCAGGCTTCATTTGTTCTTTGTAGCACAATGCAGCCCTGGTGCCTATAGTGCAGAAAGCAATTAATTTTCCCAATATTATCTAATTTTTGGCATGTACTGAATGCAGCCAGAGTGACTAAGCCAGGATCGTATCAAGGACTTATGCCTGCGCCTGTGCAGAGGGATGTGCAGTTGCCATAGCAGCAATCAATCTGCTAAATAACTGGGAACACAAACTGATTCAAAGGCAAAGACTGATTTGGGTCAGGGAATTGCACCTTATAAAGAACAACTTCTAAATAACTTCTGACGATGTTTTAACTTTTATGGATGGCCCCAGACATGAATAGTGAGTGACTGCTCAGTGGCAGGAGAGTATGTATGCCCCGAGAGGAGAGTCATAGGCTGTTCCTGGAAGGTCAGAAAAGAGAATTCTATGCAACATGCCGTGACTCTGCTCTTGTGCTGCCTGTCTAGTCTCAGAGCTCAGAAGGGCTTGTGACAAAAGCAACAGCATCTCGCTTGAAATCTCACAGCGTCCTGGGACACCTGCATGCCACTTATCAGCATCACAGAATCATGAAACTTATCCTTATACAAATGTCCGCTGATTTAAATATGCTCAAACATGTACAACCAGCCAGGGGTAGATACAGGATTCACAGGGTAGCCGCTTGGGTGCGGCTCTGGTTCACCTCATTCCTTCAGTGCCTTTGGCTCTTTCTCTACAGTGAAAACACATTTTTCTTTTTCTTTTTTTTTTTTTAAGATTTATTTTATTTTATTTTATGTGTATAGTACACTGTAGCTGTACAGATGGCCGTGAGCTATCATGTGTGTGGCTGCTGGGAATTGAACTCAGGACCTCTGCTGCCCCCCCCCCCCCCTCCGCTCGCTCTGGAGTAATTTACTGCAGCTGTCTTCAGATGCACCAGAAGAGGGCGTCAGATCTCATTACAGGTGGTTGTGAGTCACCATGTGGTTGCTGGGATCCGAACTCAGGACCTTCGGAAGAGCAGTCAGTGCTCTTACCCGCTGAGCCATCTCGCCAGCCCCAACATTTTTTCTTGATATTCTGCACGGCAAGAATTTGGGTATTCTGTTTCTGCTTTGCGTAGTGTGGAATATTTCGTCTCACTTGAACTAAGGTTCTGGTGGGAGAACACTTGCCTCTCCTAGAGGCAGCACTGACCTATTGGCTGATTCAGGCTTTTAGGGTTAAAAAGTTTCAAAGCTAGCTTTGGGGCCCGAAAAGATGCCTTAGTGGCCCTTGTCACATATGCATGAGGACTTGTGTTCAAAATCCCCAGAGCCCCTATTAAAAGCTGGGAGATGATTTTGTATCTGCTTTTAATCAACAACATTGCTGAGAATTCTTAGCTGTCACCATAGCTCCAGGTTTAATAACAGTCTCAATGAGAAGATAAAATAAGGAGGAGAGGGATAGGGCAGGACACCTGACATCATCCTCTAGTCTTCATGTGTGTACAAAGTTCTAAGTACCCCCCCCCACACACACACACGTGCGCACGCGCAAACATGCACATATACATTATGGTTATCATTTTCTCAGATTTCAGAGTAGTTCTATGTATCTCGTTTATAGCCTCTGTATAGTGTCTCTGTAACATCTGTATTTCTGAAGTATAATACGTACAGCCCATGTAGGAAGGCAGAAAACAGAACCCACAGGCTGCTCGGTAGTTAAAGTTAAGTTGTGACTTTTGTTAAGTATGTGATCTTGGGAAATTTGCTTCAATCACTGTACTTCTCTCTCTACTTCAGTTCTATTGAATGGAAATGACGGTGTCCATGATACGAGCTGATTCTCAGCCACTTTAATTTCTGGGAAGGAGACAAACGGTAACAGTTGCTTCAGGTTCAAAGCCTCCTGCAGGTTCCCCAGTCCACATGTCTGGACTTTCAATTTTATTTTTGTTTTTACTTCTTTAGGCCTTAATGTTGCTATGTTAGACATTCATGGAATAAAGAAAGTCCAGGAAAACACTTCACGGAACGTTTGTCACATAGTTGCCGTTCAATACATTCTTTTGCTATTTAAACAATTCCTAACAACTGTTAAAAAATATTGTCATCTTCAGAGTGGGTTTCACTTTTAGTATCACTTGGTACCTTGGAGGAAGCTGATTCCCTGGATCCTGGAAGGTGGTTTAGACATTTTTCTCTACCTGTTCCGTTTTTTTCTTTCTGATTATGTGGCTGGGAGTCAAGCAGTAGAGCATGTGCTCCTAACTGAGTTCCCCATTGGAAGCCACACCTTTCCAGGGCTCCAAGCCACCAAGCTTGGGTCACCCCTGCTGGAAATGAACTTATGCAATAGGTAATTTGACACAGCTGTGTTAGCTGGCATACACTCATTTGGAAGATTCTATTATTTCTCCGTCTCTCAGCCAAGGGATGTTGGTTTCTAGTGAAAATGAAGTCTCTAAGCCAGAGAGTTCCAAGTGGACTGTCAGTGGGTGGTAAGCATCAAATAAGCAGGGCTGGGTTGTATTTTGAGTTTGAAACCTGAAGGTAAAAATTCTGTACCTTTTCATCGCTGTTTCTCATAAGGTGGTAATTTTGCATTGACCTTCTGCATCTCTACTGGGCTTCCGGGCATGACATTGCTACAATCTGTGGCTTTAGAATGAGTGCTCAGCTTTATTCCTGGGTGTGCATTGATTTTTTTTTTCTCTTTTAACCTACAATGCAAACGGAACCTGTGCTTGCTATCTGAATATCTCTAATTAGACTACCTGCGCAAATCTACCAATTGACTTTAATAGATTGAATCCAAGCCTGTGACAGTGTTGGAGGGGAAATGAGTTTGCTTCGCCTCCTCAGTTATCGTCAGCACTTGGACTGAATGCAGATAGATTTTCCACATTCAAGACACAATGGTAGGCAAGGGTTTCTGAGGCCCTCGAGGCAGGATGTAATCATCACACAGGTAAATTATCCCTACTGAGAGAAAATTGGAGCAGTAAATGAAACATTAGTCCACTTCACTAGGAGGTCACGTATGTTTCAGTGCCGTGACAACCTGCTTGTGTGATTAGAGTTAGGGCGGAGACTGCCATTCATGGGTTCATTTTTTTCCCCTTCTTTTTTTTTTCCTTTATATTCTGCTGAACTTCGTTTTTCTTCAGCTTCTTTGCCAATTAAGCCCCAAATTGGCAGTTAAGACAAAATACGAATGAGAGGGAGGGATCAGTGAGAAAGGATATGTAGACAATGGAGAGTAAGGTGAAAATTGCCCTCTCTCCCTCCTCCTTCTGACAGCTGCGCTGATCAAAAGCGGTTCCGAGCTTTTTGTAAGCCATAACTCACTGGACTGAAGCCCAGAGCGTCCATCAATAAAATGCATATGGGGCCAAGCTTGCTATTCGAACCTGTCTTCTTCTGCTCTTACCGGTGGCCCGTCCCTGTGCAGCTAGGCTTGAGGCCGTTTATCAAGGCCTTCTCTAAGCAAGCTTTGCCATCCCTGTTCCATGTACGTTCTGTGGATTTTCTTATGATCATCTAATAAATAACACAGAAAGAAGAAGAGTCATCTCCACTTTCGGCTGAGAATGCTGAAATAATGGAGCTGTGCCCTGATCACCTGCCGGCCTCAACTATGCTATGGGAAGACAACTCAAACCTAGGCAGTTTGGCTTGAGTTCATTCTACTAATTAAAAAGCACTTCTGTGTCTAATGCAGGAGACAAATGTTAGAATGTATATGTATTCAGCCACCTACTTTGCTGTGATAAGAACCACAAAGAATGCTTCTTATATCCGCACCCCCTCCCTTGTTTGAGATAAACAGATATTTTTAAATGCTTTAAAAATACACATTGCTGAGCTGACAGTTTAGAGAGTGCCTGATTCTCTTTCTGTGAACATTTCCCAGCCCTTCCATTAGAAAGGATGATGTAATGAACCATAACTCCTATGATGGGACGTGTAAGATAATTCTAGTGTTTACACTTTCATGATGGACTAAAGCCCTGTTTGGTTTAAATGACTACAAATGATGTTTTAAAGGTGTGACATCATAAAGGGAAATCACTTTGGGGTGGTGATGAAGTCTTTCCTCCAAAATGACCTTCCTTTTTCACGTAGCAATGTTTATATTTCATTGTTGTATACTGCAAGTTTCTATGACTCATGCCTGTTTTCTTTTGCCATATTTACAAAAAAAGTTTAATTTAGACTCAACAGTGACCTGCTGTAAAGTGACTTTTATTTAAGTCATTATGTGTGGTGATGGCCTCCCCCTCCTTCTCCTCCCACTACTCCTTTCCTCCCTCCTCTTCTCTTTTTCTTCCTCCTCCAGTTCCTTCCCCTCCTTTTTTCTTCCTCCTTTCCTCTTTCTCCTTCTTCTGTTAGATAGGAGCCCACTTTGTACTGCAGTATAGTCTGAGCTCATTATGTAAATCAGGCTGGCCTCTAATTCATAGCAACCTTCCCACCTTAGCTTCCTAAGTGCTGGGATTATAGCCTTAGGCCACAATGCCCACCTATTGGGCTTTTATTTAAAGAATTAATTTTATTTTAAATCTCTCTCTCTCTCTCTCTCTCTCTCTCTCTCTCTCTCTCTCTCTCTCTCTCTCTCTGTGTGTGTGTGTGTGTGTGTTTATACACATGTGAGTGCAGGTGCCTGTGAAGGCCATCAGATCTCCTGGAGTTGGAGCTACAGCAGTCTGAGCTATCTGAATCAGTTTCCATGAACCTAATTTGGGTCCTCAGAAAGAGTAGTATATGTTCTTATAACTCTAGCCCTGGACCCAGACCTCTTTAATGACGTTTCTCCATCTCCTGTTACCATTTAAGTACATTCCTTGTTTTTTGGGTTTTTTTTTT
>JADRCD010223011.1:0-22114 GCA_019843815.1 Montemys delectorum
GAAATAATGTGGACCTCGATGAGAAAAGATGGAGCGTACCCAAGCTGGTTCTCGGAGCAGGAAGGCTGCATTCTGATGCCAGACCCTGGCAAGGAGACTGTGAGAAAGAATATTACATGCCAATTTCCCTCATGAACATTGTACAAAAATCTTGAAACACTTGCAAATCAATTGATGCATGAGTGGTTTAATGTTCAGAGAGCCTGGGTAACTCGGCATACTAACAGAAGTGGAAAGCATTGTAACATTTATTTGTTAAAAAGAATAAAACAGAAAGTCCAGACACGGAAAAACTGCCTGGCAAGCTAGAAATGGAGGAGTGCTTTTTAATGTGAAAGAGGGTTCCTTGGACTCTTACAGTAAACACCATATTTAACAGTGAAATATGAAAGACTTCCCCTTTGAGACTCAGAGTGGAACAGAGATACTCAGCCGCTTATTTGGTGAAGACTGGATGTGTTACAGAATGAGATAGGGAGGAAAATTAAGTAAAAGCCTTAAAGGGTTAGAAAAGAAAAAAAATCTCATTATTTAAAGAGATAAACTTTAAAGAAAACTCAAAGGAATTTTGAGTTTTAAAATTAACGAGGATTTAGTGAGATGACTGGCTATGAACAAGGCTGATGGCTTAAAATCTATTTTATTTCAATACCAGAAATAAATAGAATATTAAACTATAGCATCTGGGTACACTTTAAATTAATATTTGTATTTTGTGAGACAAAATAAAAATGATGAGATAAAAATTATAAAATCTGATATCGGATTCATTTCAGGGTGGTACAAAGATCATCAGTGACATAGGGACGCCAGGCCACACAGAGTCAATCAACTGATGGATGCCAACTGCCCTCTTGATGTTGAACAACCCTGACGGGACCACTTCAAGGGAGTGAAGGTAACACACTGACAGACAGACAAAGGCAACCTGACACACTCCCCAAGAGCTAACCTCATTCCCTCCAAAGACAGAGATGGGACTATTTTATCATTTTTATGTCTTTTTAATTTTGTTTTTAAGTCTTGACATCCTTTAACATGTGTGTGTGTGCCTAAGTGAATGTGAATGCTTAGGGATATGTTAAAGTGCCTTTTAAGCAGGCTGAGGAACTAAAGTATCCATTTACCTTCTTAATACCCATTTAAATGGCATTTTGAGGTCTGTTAAATGTTTTATAAATCCTTAAAATGTTATTTGCTTATATAAAACAACATTCACTCATAAGAGAAAAGCTTCATTGGGTTATAAAATTTGAAATCAAACATTGAAATTCTACTAAAAATTTCTTTCTTATTGTATTTACTCAATAGTTATGACTTAAAAAAATTAGGAGTACCTACCTAAAAGTGCTTTATGTTAAGATGTCTCCGGGGAATGTATATTATAGATCCTTTTTGGATTAAGTTATATGGATATTTTCAACAATAGTCTTAATACATAAATGTTAAATGCAAGATCTTTTTCTATTAAGGCTGTAATGTATACAAAATGATGGATGTAGTTTTGTCAAATAAGACAAACCTTCCGTTGCATAGAAGGGATTACAGGAGATACAGTATCAATGAACATTGTAATTATGCATTTGAATTTAGCATTCGAATTGGGGTATTTCCCCCTGTATACAATAAACATGGCTACATTATTAAATGTTGATAAAATAAATAACATATTTTAAGAAAAACGTTAACATAGTTACAACATTAAGGGATAAAAACCTTCCCCTGTGGCCTGTGAGCTCCTCCTTAAAAGATAGCTTCTTTTTTTTCAATGTCTTTATTTTGTCCAGTTTAAACTAAAGTGGGACAAGTTATTTAAGACCAAGCAAGTAGTGCCTATGCTGCCTGCTTAAAGCCTCATCAGCAATTAGATTGATCGACACAGGTTAGGTTCTGTGTCTTTAAGATGAAAGGTTTTTCACATGATGTGAAACATCATATATTTAAAAACAAGAGTTTTTAGTTATATACTGCTGATGCTACTGAATGCAATTTAACCAAAAGTCTAATATAAAAACAAATGGTAGAAACATTGCCTAAGTTGGCTTACTAGTTGCCTTAGTCACTGTTCTGTGGCTGTGAAGAGACATCATGATCACAGCAACTCTTACACAAGAAACCGATTATTGGGTGCTGGCTTACAGTTCAGAATTGTAGTCCGTTGTTATAATCTTAGGAAGCATGGACATGGTGGTGGAGAGACAGCTGAGAGTCCTATAGAGAAAGAGAGAGAGAGAGAGAGAGAGAGAGAGAGAGAGAGAGAGAGAGAGAGAGAGAGAGAGAGAGAGAGACAGACAGACAGACAGACAGACTGACTCTGGGTCTAGCTTGAGTATATGAAACCCTAGTGCCTACCCCAGTGACATACTTCTTCCAAGAAGGCCACACCTACTCCAAGAGGCCACACCTCTTAATCCCTATCAAGTAGAGCCACATCTTCAATGAGCCTATGGAGGCCATTTCCATTCAAGCCACCACACTAGTTGTACTGGCTGGTTTTGTGTGTCAACTTGACATAAGCTAGAGTTATCACAGAGAAAGAAGCTTCCCTTGAGGAAATGCTTCCATGAGATCCAGCTGTAAGGCATTTTCTCAATTAGTGATCAAGGGTAGGAGGGCCCATGGTGGGTGGTGCCATCCCTGGGCTGGTAGTCTTGGGCTCTATAAGAAAGCAAGCTGAGCAAGCCAGGGGAAGCAAGCCAGGAAGCAGCACCCCTCCATGGCC
Organism: Montemys delectorum; assembly: GCA_019843815.1. Lineage (NCBI taxonomy): Eukaryota > Metazoa > Chordata > Mammalia > Rodentia > Muridae > Montemys > Montemys delectorum. The sequence goes on from JADRCD010223011.1 coordinate 2,723, forward strand.
TCTGCATCAGCTCCTGCCTCCAAGTTCCTGCCCTGTGTGAGTTCCTGTCCAGACTTCCTTTGGTGATGAACAGCAATGTGGAAGTATGAGCTGAATAAACCCTTTCCTCCCCAACTTTCTTCTTGGTCATGATGTTTTGTACAAGAATAGGAACCCTGACTAAGACACTAGTGAACAGTTATAGTAATGAAAACTTCCATAGCACACCACCTACTTTTAGGAATTTATATATAAACATAAAAATAATAAAAAATAAATATATAATTACATCTTCACTAAATACACACATACATTTGTTTTAGTTTATAGTGCAACTAAAGTTTTTTTTAAATAGTCTTAGTCAAGATGTTATGTGATTAATTATTTATCTCATCTTGGATTCTCTCAGTAATTAAAAAAAACCCCTATTGCTTATAAAATCAACTGACCTTCAGGACATGACAAGTCCTGCTCTGGTGCAAACCCCCCTCATGGACGGTTCCCTTCACCGGGGAGATGGTCCTCTGTGTTCAGCTAGTCCTCATATGTGAAAATTAAGACAATGGCATAGATTCATGCTTTTACTCTCCTCAAGCAAACAATAAGCTTTCTTTAACAAAAAAAGGATTGCATGTTCTTTCAAAATGCTTTTGTTCAGTTTCTAAGTATGTCAGGCTTCTAATTAAGGGACTGAGTCTTGAGTCGGGTTTATTTAATAACCTGCTTCTGTGGAGCTTTCTCTAAGCATCATACAGCAGCCAGCCTTTGAAGCAGGACTTGTTTGTCAACACTGGTGTGATCTTCCTTCTGGGGGTCACTAATCAATCACCTTTGGAGACTTAGGATGTTGTGGATAAGGGGTCAGAAGACCAATGTTTTGGCCTGCAGGGTGGTAGCCACAGGAGAAACAGCCAAGCAGACAGAGAGGCCACATATGTGGGGCTGTGGTTTATGGTGGTGGCATTGCAGTTCACTTAGGAAACGGTGGCCTTTGCAATAAATAATGCTAGATCAACAGAATATCCACATGGAAAAACAGGATTCTTGACTTCTATTTCACCCCAGACACAAAAATCGATTCCAGATGAAACTGAACACTGAGGCGTTGGAGCTTTTGAATGCCTTTCTAGATACAGCCAGCCAGAAACAGCTGCTACAAAAGGAAATACACAGGAAAACAGGACCACCGAGCAACAGGGACTCCTCTCCATGAAAGATGCTGTTAAGGAAGCAAGGGGGCCAAGCCCAGAGTGCTAGCTCATGTAGCAATGAGGGATTCGTGTGTGTAAAACATGGATTTTTATATTTCCTAATCCATCATATGTATTTCACACGCATATGTGTAAGCCTTTGTAATGAATTACATTACTCAGTGAAGATATCAAAGGAAAGAAGGGTGCAAGCTTTAACAGACATGGGGGAAGACTGCCAAGAATAAATCCACGGAAAGGTGCTTAACTCGGTCGTCAGAGAAACACAAACACATTGCCTTCTTTAAGCAGACTCCAGAGTGGTTGCAGAACAGAGAGTCAGCCAAGGACTGTTGAGAGAGAGCAGTTATGCCTCACGGTCCCACTGGTGGGGCCTGTACACTGGTAAATAAGTAGGAAAACTGTACCATGTCCTAAATCTAAACACACACAGTTGTGGACTTAGTACAGTCACGGGTCACACAACAGCCACGGTTCTGAAGATGCTTGACTGGGCTTGTCTGTGACAGCAGCATAAACAGGGTCATGCATGCCAGGCTGGGGGACAGTCCATTGCTTCCAGTCTATAAGGTAGTGCCACACGTTACAGTTGTGTTCACTGCAGGAAACTGTAATGCATCCTAAGAATTTCTGGATCTAAACAAACATGGAAGGAAGGGGTATAGGGACATGCTAGCTGATGGGCCCTCTTCAGCTCCATTGTATTCTCAGAGGCTCAGGCTGCCAAGGCCACAGACCAACGTTAAGGATTAATACCAAAGAGTGACACAACACGACTTATACAAGGATGTTCGCAGATACGGCAGCACCTCATATTGAAACCACCCACTGTCCATCATAGAGATTGGCTGACCTGAGCAGGATATGAGGAAAAACTGGCCAGAGCAGGATGGTTGGGATTCCCAGGAGTCTGGGAGCCAGGAGGGAGACCAGATGTCTCTTCAAGATAGCTTAGTGTCAAGCAGGCACACCCTTTTTCTGAGCATTCCCACTGACATTCCACATCTACATGAAGCCACAAAAGCCTGAGAAAAATACTGGGGTGACTGGATTTTTCCTGAATAACTTAGATCAGACTTTTACTTTAAAAAAGATGCTTGCTCTTAATGTTTCTTAGAAAGGGTAACTTATTGCTTTCAGTAAAAATGTGCCTTTGTCAGTATGTACGGGTGAGGTAGCACAGACCTATTGCAGTTTGCTACCGCGGAGCCCTTCCACTTGCTGGAATGACCCTCTGTGCCCCCTTCATCATGAGCTTCCCCTTCCACTCTTCCTGCTTCCAGCTGGGGGAATCTGGCTACGGTCGATACCTTGCCATTTTACCGGTATGGTGTGAGCTTTTTGGATCATGCATCCATCTATTTGTAAAACTTGGAGGAGCTGCCATCTTCTTTTCTGTAGTGGCTGTGGCATTCTATGCAGAATATTTTAGGCTGAACTCCTAAGTGAAGAGAAAACTCAAGACAAAAGCAAGTTGTTGGGGAACAAGGGAAAATCAAAGTCGCTTTGCACACCTGGAGTTGTTCTCGAGGAGACCCTGTACCTGCTGCAGATACTGGGACCACGGGGTTGGCTTTCTACCTCCGAACGTTTGACCTCAGGAGCTCACCTTGTATTGTTTTGTTTTGTTTTTTGGTTTTTTTTTCATTCTGCAAAATGCTTAAATGCATGATTTTAATTATTTTTTTAAAATTTTTTGATTTTGCCTCCTGTGTCTATGAGAGGTAGAAACAAGGCTTTCCCTTTACCTCAGGAGTCAAGAGGCTTCCACTGTGTAGAGACCTTCTCAGGACTTTCCTTTGGCATTCTGGGCTTGGAGGTTAAAGCTGTGTTCTTTCTGTCTCTCTGTCTCTCTGTCTCTGTCTCTGTCTCTGTCTCTGTCTCTCTCTCTCTCTCCCTCCCTCCCTCCCTCCCTCCCCCCCTCCCCCTCCCCCCCCCCCCCCTCTGTGGTGCTCTGCTTCAGTTACTGTTCTCACTGCAGGTAAAACAGCCCCTGAGGAGAAGCCACTTGTGGAAGGAATGGCGTGTTTTTGGTTTATGGTTCGAGGAGCCCCTTAAGGCAGAGAATAGCAAATGGGCAGGGGCAGGCAGCAAGTCCCGCCACGTCCACCACCATCAGGACACAACGTGATAGATGTTCATGCTGGCCCAACTTTCTCCTTATTCAGTCCAGGACCCTGGTGGCCCCGAGAAAGGTACCACCCACATGTAGGGGGACCTTCCCAATTCCACAAATCCATTCTAGGAACTCCCTCTCTGACACTTTAAGATGCTTGTCTTCTCAGTGTTTGTGTGGGGGTAGAGGGAGCGAGTCCTTATGGGTAGATTAAGGTCTTTCTCATGCACGTTCTCACTTTTATCGGATTGGGTCAGTTTCGGTGAGGGCAGATTGTGAGAAATCAAGCATCGTTACTATATACCATGGAATAGTACCAAGATTCAGTGACAAACAGACATCCCTTAACAATCAACTAAGAGAAAATTCCTAGGCTCTCAGGTCTGACTAGAATGGGAAATTTACAATACCAAGTTGAAGATGTGCATGATGTTTGAGCTGTTACTGTAGCCTGATCTCTTCCGTTTACAGAGAGGGAGGCTGGTGTTCCCTTGTCTGAATCCCCCGCACAACGAAACTAGAACCCAAGTCTGCACAGAGCGGTGATGGTTCTTCACAATGAAGACCTGCAGGACCTCATGCCCCAGGTAGCCACATCTTCACCATGGTTTCCATAGCAGCTACCATGCACCTCACCTCATCTCCTTCTGTGGACTTGCCCTGAACGTGGAGTTCCTAGGAGCCTGCTGTGTTCTGCATCAGCCCACCTGAAGTCCAGGTGAAAGAAATTAGTCTGCATGGCCTTCTGTCATCTCTCCCTACAGACAACATGTTCATCCATCAGTCTCGGGAGTCTCTTAGCATGTTTTTTTTTTTCCAAAGTCTAATTCTAAAATCATTTTTCCCTAATCCAATGCTGCTGCCAGATTGCTCATTTTTTTTTTAAATGATGTTCTTTCCAGCTGCCTGTTTATCATTATCAGATGGCCCTTCCATAAAATTCCACGTGTGCACACGATTTTCCTCCATACGCTCCCAAGTAAGTAGGTCAAGCAGAGACTGCTGCCTTGGGGGTGAGGGGGCACTCGGTGCCCATGCTAAGTGCCTGTGAGATATCCACACACAGTGAAGGGCTCCTCACACCAGAGGGCAGGACTGGTCATGCGACTACAGATAAGGCAACAGTGGGGAAGGCCTGGGCCTTTTCCTGGAGCCAACTGTGGTACTCTGCCTTAGGTGGGTCACACATTGATGCCACCACCCAGAAGATAACTAGACTCAGGCTACGGGAGGGTAAGGAAGGGGCCATGTGGTATTTATTTAAGCCTAGACTTTACTATTTAGAGCAATTTTAGATACAATACTAATTTTTTCCAACCCACAGGGAGATCCATCTGCCTCTACCTCCTGAGTGCTCCGCTTAAAGACACATCCCACCATGCCTGGCCAACAGGAATTTCAAAAGTGAAATTTTTCTCCCTGCTTGTCCACACACTGACAATATTCAGGGAGACAGTCACCCTGTAGCCCCCTCACTCCACAGGCACTGTGAAGTAGGTGTTGTCAAAACCGTAGTCTATGGGTCAGTTCTGCATTGGGGCCTGGAGCACGAAGAGTGGTATTCACATTTTTAGTAGGAAGTTTGATGTTACATTTCTGTGATCCTGCTTTCACAAGGTTAAGGCAGAAGAATGGCAAGTTCAAGGCCAACCAAAGATTATATGAAACAGACACTCTCTAAGCAAACCGAAACACTTATTATATTCACCAAATCCAAACCACACCAAATCAAATGCCTAATGGACATCTCGTGTAGCTTATCCATTCAGTTCCTTTGAGAAGAGCTTTGTGGCATAGTGTGGAGGACCAGGCTGTCTGGATGACTCTAAGGAGTGTTACAGCAGACATGACATTGAATGTCTGTCCTTTTATGGGATTGATTTGCTGGCTTCCAGCATTGTCTCTCTCAAGACACACAGAGGGCCCGATGCCAGTCTCTTGTGTTGCCTTTTGTGGGGCCCCGTTTTGGCCATGGTTTTGGGCCTTAAGGACAAACCAGAGCCTGGCTTGAGTTTTTTTTGTTTGTTTGTTTTTTTGTTTTGTTTCTTTTCTTTTCTTTTCTTTTCTTTTCTTTTCTTTTCTTTTCTTTTCTTTTCTTTTCTTTTCTTTTTCCTCAAGACAGGGTTTCTCTGTGTAGCCCTGGCTGTCCTGGAACTCACTCTGTAGACCAGGCTGGCCTGGAACTCAGAAATCTGCCTCCCTCTGCCTCCCAAGTGCTGCGATTAAAGGTGTGCGCCACCACTGCCAGTTTTGAGACTGATCTCAGTCACTTCCCTATTGAGATGACTCAGCAAGACCTGTTTGGCCCTGCCTTTGCCTCTACCCTGCCGTGGCTGAGGTAGAGCTTTGCCATTGGCCCTGTCAGTCACTCCATACCCTCTGTCACCCTTCCCCACCTCCTACTTCATCTTACCCCACAAAAAATCCCCCTCCCTATGTTCTCAACTTACATAAGTGAGAGGCTGATGCCATAAAATTGAGTTCCTGCTTTGACAAGACTCCTGGCTCGGTGTGTTTCTTTTGGGCCATGGACACTCACCATCCCACTCAGCCCTGGAGAGACCCCAGTGAACTGGGACCTCTCTCCTTTCACCTGGACCTCTCTCCTTTCGCCTGGACCTGCCAGCAAGGAGCCGGCAGCCTTTGAGTACTGAGGTGCCCCTACCCGAGGGGCGTTCATCAGGGACCTAGGGCAGGGGAGAGAGACTGAGGTGGGACAAGAGATGTGAAGAATGAGAGCAAGACAGGTGTCTGATCAAGCTCTGAAAATTTTACTTCAGGGATGGCAATATAAGCATAAACAAGAGGAGGCTTCAAGGAGGGCAAAGAGCCCCGGGGGCTTTTCGAAGGCCAGGTGGCAATCTTCAGTCTCTGGAACCAGCAGTCACAGTGTCCTCCACACCCACAAGTATTCTTACTGTTACACTTCACAAGTTCTCTCAGGGCTGTATGTGTAAGCTAGTAAATTTCCACAAGGCCACGAATAAGGCCATGGCTCCTGGCACTGAGGAATTTCTTCCACAACATCTCTGCTTGAGTGTATATTATACTTAACCTGGGTGGCATGCCGCTCCACTGCCTCCTGGTTTTTGCTTTCTCACTTTTATTAACTTCATAATAAATTAAGATCTTTTCATTCCAGAAAATAAAAGTCTAGGCCCTTTTTAAAATAGCAACACCGCAATCATCGGAATGAATGAAATATATTTGAATTAACTATCCACTACTGTCTATTAAAACAGTATACATTGCCAATCCTGAGACACAGCCTCTTCCCACAGTGCGACTGAGAGGGCATGAGGCTGTAGGATTGCTGAGAAAGGGGAGTGCATGTTCTTCATAATGACAAAGTCCCTCCCACAATCCCCTACCAGCCCTTCTCACATCCCTCTCAGCCTCTTCTTTTGTGCTAACTCTCACTAGGACTCATTTTGTAGGTAACAATAGCATGGTTTGGGTGTCTCAGTTGCGGTAAAGATTGTGAGTGAAACAAAGTATCTTTTGTATCTTTCTGGCTACTGAGGGACAGTGTGGCTAATTAAATAATGTCCTGGAGTTCTGGAGACTGATTCTCTGGGCTCAGACCTTAGCTTTACAGCTCACTGGCTCCACTATTTAAGGCAAGACATGCCACTTGTCTACAGATCAGCCGCCATGGTGTTAACAGAGAAGATGATAATTAATAACCATCCCATAAGGCTGTTGTGAGGGTGACTCAAATTGAGGCACACAGTCTCTTAAATTAGAAAGTGTGAAATAGCTAGAAATTATCATCTTTTATATCTATTCTTACAGGATTTTCCAATTTACGCTTTTTTTTTCCATTGAGTTTTTGAGTCTCTCTATTTTTAGCATCTCTCCTGCCTCCCACACACTCCAGAACACAGGGTGCGTACAATGGATTTACAAGTTTTATTTGCCCATAGTGTCCAGACCAATGCCTGGAATGGAGCCCAATGCGTGATACAAAGATAGTAAGAAACTTTTCAGTGAATTAATAAACTATTATATCACTCTATATCATGAGGAGTCCCTTTGACTATTCATATATGTTGAAAATATTTTTCCACTATGTCTTATTTCTTTGACTTTTTTCTTTAATATGCTTTAATAATATTGTTACTTAATGACTAAGAGCACTGGCTGTTCCTCCAGCATCTTGGGTTCAATTATCAGCACCCACGTGGAGGCTCACAACCACCTGTTAACTCCAGTTTCAGGGGATCCCATGCCATCTCATAGCTTTAAGGACACTAAGCACACATGGTGCACAGATATATATACAGGCAAGGCATGCATGCATGCGCACATGAGCACACACACACACACACACACACATATATACACTATCTTCTATAGTAAATTTAAAATTTTTTAAAGTATTTGTTGTTTGGTTTATTTAAAATAGATTTTTCTGTGACTCCAATATAATATTTTTATGTTTCAATTTTCTCTCTCCTATTTCTTTCTCTCTTTCTTTTCTATGTATTGAACCAAGAGCCTGGACATGCTAATCAAGCACTCTACAACTGACCTATTTTCTTTTATTTGGATTTTGACTCAGGGTCTTACCACTTGGGCAAGGTTGGACTTGACTTTGTTCTACACCCTAGGAAAGCAGACCTTGAACTTATGATTAAATCTTTTTGCTTCATCCTCCCCAGTAACTGATATTACAGATCTCTACCACAGGGGTTGGCTTGGTGTGGTTGGTTTTAAGGACATTTGTATGTCCTTTGAGTGCTGGTTGGCCCATGACTTCATGCTGCAAACACTCTGACCTTTTAACTCAAGACTGGTTCATATTCCATAAGATGTGTGGGCTCCTTCAATATGCATAATATTCACAGGCTATTTATGAGGCAGAATTTTCTATGGTGAGATGATGCCATTAGATATGGCCATTCTGAATCCCTGGATGTGGATAGGTAGGGCAGAACCAAATGTTTAGAGAGAAAAAGCAAGACATTCAAGGTATGAATATTCCTTTTCTCACACGAATTCTAGGATTGGTTTAAAGAGAATATCTCATTAGGGTTCTAGCTTATTGGGCTTCAGGTTGCCTTTTGCCATCATATTCCAGTGACCACACAACCCTCCACATGGGACACGTCTGGCTTCTTTTCTGTGGCTGCACTAAAAACACCGTACCAACCTAAGGAAGAGAGAGTTCATTCTGGCTTATGTTTCCAGAGGAACTTGAGTCCACAAGGGAGGAACAGGAGATACGGTGACAGGAATGTGAAGCCAAGGGCTCCTGGCTCCAACTGAAAGCACAAAGCAGAGAGAGCAACTGGAAATAGAGCCAGCCCTTAAACTCTAAAAAGCCTACCTCCAGGGAAGAGTTCCTCCAATAAGGGAACACCACCTAAATCCCCCAAACAGTACCAAGTGTTCAAATACAGGTATTTTCGGGGGGAGCATTGACATTTGAGTCACTACAGTTCCCTAATGTAAAGCACCTTAGCCTACACTAGAGACAAGTGTATGAAAATTAGTGAAGCTCTTCAGCGCAGGGATGAGTCTTGGCACTTCACTGTCATGAACAAATTAGATAAACGGGTACTAGACTAGGTCTAGAAGCTAGAACAGCTACTGAGGCCAGCAAGGCCCTGAATGATTGAAGGTCCTAATGCAAATCCAGCTTAGAAGACCAAAGGTCATGCCGAGAGGGACAGACTGTTACCCAAGTTGGCACTAGAGGAGTCTACCTGGAAACGTAGTGTTCCAAAGATGGGCAGAGGCTATTAAAGACCATCCAGCTTCTAATCACTGATAGGTGACTCCCTCTTGGATGATCAGCTAATAGACACATAGGTATCCAGACTGGGAGAATATCAGTGTGCTCTGCCAGCAGGATGTAGACCCACCATTGAGTGTAAATATTCCCTGTAAGTCAGGTGACTGTGTTCACATTTCACCGTTAAGACACAGTACTTGAGAAAACCAATGTGTAAAAAGAAAGGTTGCCTTTGGCTCAAGGCTTTAGGGGTTCTAGTCCACAATCAGAGACTAACCACTGGTTTAGACTTCTGGTAGAGGTTCTAGGTGCCAATAGCAAAGATCACAAGAACACATGGGAGGTTAACTGTGTTCACCTGATGGTGAGGAAACCTGTGAGGAGCAAGGCTCTGGAAGGGGACAAATCCAGTGACCTAAGGACTTCCCCAAATACCTCTCCTCCTGATGAGCTCCTGCCAATAGCACTACCATGTAGACTAATCCTTCAACATATGGGCCCTTGAAGGATACTTTGTATGCAAAGTGAAAAAGGCTCTGGTGAGTGTGGCGTGCAGCTGGCTAGCTCATCTAGAAGCAGGGTCAACGAATCCCAGCCCACGGGCCAGTCCTGCCCCTACTCAGTGTAAATGAAGTGACCTGGCCCATGTGACACAGGCACACAGCCCCTGCTGTGTACACTGTTCTCTGTTGATTGGTGTTACAACAGCAGAGTTGAGTCGCAGCCACAGAGGCCATGCAGCCCTACAGAGCTCAAGTCATCGACCCAGCCGTGACAGAAGTTTGCCTGCCCAAGTTCTAGCCTAGAACATAGGCTTCTGGGAGCATATTTTTGTCTACTTTGTTCACATGGCTATTCCCAGCAACAATGACAGTCCCTGACATGAAGCAAGGGTGCAACCATTGTGTATTTATTAACCAATGAATGAAATGACTGAGTGGCTGAATGAATCCATGACTATTAAGAATATTCTTATTTTTTACATTCTTTCTGAAAAAAAAAAACTGAAACTAAACAGGATTAGAGTGGATCACTCTAGAATTGAAGACTAGAATTGGGTCACTCGGAGCTTTAGAGAGAACAAAGTTCATATGGCAGAACCAGAAACTGTCTGGTGGACAGAGTAGGGTGGGGCACACTCTGACTGCTTTACCTGTGAGAAATGGCATATCTCTATTTCGAGAGATTAAGGCTAATTCTAAACTTGCAGAATGAGCAAAGCACCCTGACAGTCTCCACATTAGAATTCTGGTGGATAATTACACTTAGGTTGTTCCTGCTTCTCCCTCTAGAGCCCACCATGCTGACCTTGCTTGGAGGATGCAAAACCACACCTACTGATGTCTTTCTCTAAAAAAAAAAAACGAAAGAAGCACCGAGTTTGCAGAGCTCTCTTTGTGTTTCCTATCAAGTCTTCTTGTTTTCACTTGACAACAGAACTGAAGGGACAAGAGCTTTATTAGCTGGTCTCCTCTAGACCTGTTCAGGTTTCTTTCAAAATGCACTTGAGTGGAGCTTGATGTTAAGTGACGTTCCTTCCCCTGTCATCTGAGTTTCTAAAATAAGGAATAAAACATCCCATCTGTAAGCTCACCAACGCATGGAGGCTCTGAGAACTGCAGGAGCTGAAGAGCACACTGCTGAGGGCCAGCTCCGCTAGAGGCCTCAACCCTCAGAAGCATCCTTGCTGGGCTTGCATGGGAAGGCCTGGGGGCCCTTTCCTAAAGTTTTTATTTCTCGAGGAAGAAGAGACATCATCCTACGACTGACAGACATCATCCTGTGACTGACAAGTCTTCCAAGCCTGAAGGCACCTCCTCTTGCCGTATAGTTAGGTGGGGATGCTGGACAGAATGGAGCAGCTGTCAAGACTGAACAGTAGACACTGATTTCTCAATTTTCTGGGCCCCAAGAGATTGGAATACTGGTTCCCTTGGTGTCTGGGAAGGTCCGTCTCCCTAGTTTGCATCTTCGACTTCTCCTGGTGTCCTCCCGTGGTGGGATTATAGCATTGTGCCCGCTATTACAGTGCTAGTCCCAAACACCAGGCCCCTAACTCTCTTTGAAAACACACTCCCAAAGCATCCACCTTCAAATGCTGTCCTGTTGGACATTAGATGTCAACATATAAATTCTGGAGGACACATATGTTCAGGACACATATGCTCCTTCCCTGTTACCACACTGAAGATTATGACTGGTGTATGTGCATTCCCAGATTGTCTGGTAGCTTGGACACACCCCCTTTCTGATTGGCACTCTCTGTGGATTTAAAGAAAGGTTCCAGGCATGGCAGCAATCCGGCAGTGGCCAGCCTGTAGCCACTTTGCTCCATTCCCAGCATCAAGTGGAGTGGGAAAATAGACACTGTAGTTACCAAAAGCTGGTGTGACCGGAGTGGAGGAGGAGAGCACAAGACATCACAGAGGAGGTAAAAGGACAGCACTGACCCTCTGTCTTTCAGTGTGGATCATCCCTGAGGTGATGGAATCTCAGCCCATTCTGTAAGTGACAGGGAACAGTGCAGCATCTGATAGTGGCTTGCCCCAAATCATCCACAACGGAGGAGACCTAAAGAGGCAGTCTACCCTTCTCCTCCTGCAGGAGCTCCTCTTCCTCCGCCTCAGCATGCCTTTCTGTTAGGGATTACTATACATAATGCATATATCCATCCTGGCTATTCCATATCTATGCATTCTAATCCCTTATGTGGGTAAGTGTTGTGCTGCGGTAAGGCTCTTAGCAAAGACAGAAGAGAAAGGGACGGGGGGGGGGGGTTGATCCTTTGCATGGGTGTAGTAAGCAACAGCACATGCAAGAACAGGTGCTATGGCAAGGGGCATAGGAAAGTCTTTGCCCAGTGTATAGTAGGTGCTTAATAAATGATTGTTATGTATTTTTTTTATTACTAAGACACTGTCAAAAGTGAATTCATGTTATAACCTTTTAAAAGTAGGAATGCTATCAGCAGGAATGTTATCAGCACTGTCCCCCATAGACGCTTCCCTACCTCCAGAGTGGATAACCCAGTCTTCAGAGCTGCAGGCTGAACCCTCCTGCCCCGGGCCCTCCCAGTCATTCAGGCTATTTCCTACTTCCTTTATTTTTAAATTTCTTTCTTTACTGAAATATGTGTGGGAGCACAAAGATCCTTGCACCCACTGATCTCCAGGGAGCCCAGGCATGTTAAGCACCCAGGATTGTGCTTTCAAAGAGAAGAAAATATAACCTGTTTTTCTGGAAGGCTGGGAATTGGAGGTGATTAATAGCCAGCTGATCTGCTCTACCTGTAGGCCCAGGCCATATCAAGCTCCTACAACCAGAGCTGGACGTGGCTAGTAATCTAAATGACCCTTAGGGTACCTGTGCAGCTGTGAGCTCCCCTAGTCTCCCACAATCAGGACCAGAGGTGGCTACTAGTCTAAATGACCTCTATGCTAGGTGTATGACCAAAGCCAGGCCACATCCCTTTTCAGTCCCTTAAGCTAGTTCAGGCAGCCTATCTCTAGAAACTTTCTTCTTGGAAGACATGACATGTTCCCTCCTTGTTGTCCTCTTACTTGTCCCACAGTGCCTCTTTGCTCTTGTCAGGGAAGTCTTCCAGGCATCAAATAGCATCTCTATTTCCTAGACTTCGCACATGGCAAATCAGAGCAGTGAATCACACGTGAGTTACTGATGAAATAAACAGTATTTCTTACAAGCTTTGCCAAAGGGAAATTAAAGACTGCCAGTCTATCAGTTCAGGATCAAGGATGGCAGGGGGTGTCTCATGTGCACTAAGATAGGGATTATAGTTTATCAACAATCTGTTGAAAATCTGATTAATGTATTTGATAATGAGTGGCAGAGAGTAGCTAATTAAATTTGTGTGTGTGTGTGTGTGTGTGTGTGTTTTTTAAAAATGCCCCCAGCAGTTTGCAAGACAGTCAGACTTACAGAGTTTGTTTTGGTGAAATTCCTGGATTGATTGTAAACACACACACATACACATATGCACAAACACAGTTCAAACACACACATACATGCATATATACATACAATATATACACAAATACCAAAAACACACACATCACATATACACACACGGTACACATCACATACACACATATGCCATATACACATATGCACATGATATACACACATCTACATACATACACATGATATACACACACTAAATACACACTCACACAACCACACTCACACACACATATCATATACACACATACACACACCACAAACACAAATAAAAAAAAAATTAAATTCAGGTGACAGATATCAGATATCTGGGCATGCTTTTGCTTTGCTAAATTAGGTTTCCAAATAGTGGGACATATCATTTCCCAGGCTGTCTGGATGTTGTCTGATCAGTGAGGAGTTAAAGGAAGAAAGGGGGTTGGATGCAGATATCTATCTTCTATGTTTTCCTTATAATCCTCTCTTTCACTTTCCTGTTTCCTAGTCCCATATGGAACCTGGAATTGTTTTAGAAAGTTACTGGTGCATACTAAAGCCTTGCTTTGGGTTTAATAGATGGCAGGACTCTACTAAATAGTTGGGAGTTTGCATGTGGACCTCAAATCTGAAGGTGTGCTCTTGATTGGCCCCATAGTGGCCTCTCCACTATGGGGGAGATTTGAACATTTGGTGGGTAATGAGTTTTGGTTAAGCTCATCATATTCTGGCTTCTAAAACAATATATTCTGAGACTGTCTCTTCTTATACACTAGGTTCTGCCCAGCTCCGCCTCTGCATTCTGGATTTCACTCCTGAAGGTTGAGTGCCCCAAAGGGCTCTCTCCTCCTTGAAGGCCTTTTCTCACACCTTTTCTGGTTCCTCTCCAGGCTGCAGGAAAGCCCAGGGCTCTGCAGCCTCAGTCATTAGCCTTAGAACTCTTCATTCAGTACTTAGCTCCATTGTGTGTGTGTGTCTGGGGGAGTGGGGAGCCAGTCAGGAGCTCGATAGAGCTGGCATGCATCCATGAAGCTGAAGGTGAGTTTCCTATGCCATCATTCACCACAGCTGGAATGGTCCCGGAACGTGTTCTTCAATGTGTGTGGTACATGCAAGCATGGGTGCATCTGTGAGGGTCAGAGGTCAGTGTCAGGCATCTCTCTGCTGCTTGTCACCTGTGGTTTTGTTGTTTGACTAGACTGGCTGGCAAGTGAACCCCTGGGACACTGATTTCTCCAGTCCCCCTGTGCTGGGATTATTCTTGTGGGCTGCTATGAGGACTGTTCACATGCATGGCATGCTGGGATCTGAACTCTGGCTCTCACCATCGTACAGCAGGCCCATTACCCACTGAGCTCTGTATACTGAGCTGTGAAGTACACTGTATTTCTGCACTCTTCCCTTCTACTTAGGTGGGTCTTTTGTAAGCTTTTGGTACCTGTCTGGGAGGCACGAGTGATTACGTCTGCTGAGTCATAGTGAACACATTCTTCCTCTTCTCTATCCTTTACATCCCTGAAATCAAGCATGTTAGCGACAGAAAGCAAGGTACCCTGGAGACAGAGAAAACATACTTTGTTTCAAATTGTTTAGATATGGTGGAACAGGGCCTCAGACTTCTCCTGATAGACAATAAAAAAGGAAGCCACAGCCACCTGAGAGCAGGGCCAAGCAGCAACAGTAAGGAAGCCAGACTTTTGGAGCAGGGCTGATTAGATTCATTGACTGAGTGCTCTGTTGCCACGTGGTCTCTGGTAAATGTGTGGAGTGAGTGGTTCCTGAGAAAAGAGCAACCCAGAACCTTACACTCAAGTGACATTTGGGAGAGCCTCATACCCGGGCTGCCTTTTGTCTCCCACAGGAGGAGAGTTCTGCGGCACACACCTCCTGAGGATCGGGCCACTTGGAGGCTGAGCAGGAGAACGCCCCATGCTCGTCTGGAGCTAATCTTGTCAAGTGTTTTTTAGAGATATATTTAGGACTCGATTGCCTTGCGCTTCCATGCGTGCATAGGATACTTCCCAAGAGACCTGAGTCAGCACTCACTCTCCAGCAGCAGCCGCCACATAAGGAGTGTTGGGTGTTCTGTTCTTCTAGAAAATGGTGAAACTGAGGCATGTTAGTAATTCTTAGGTTGAGTTAGCCTCAGAAGAATCTTAGGTCCCAGATGGGACTAGCATAAAAGTGGGTGTGGGGTGGGCGTTTTGCTCTGGTTGAGTCAAGGATGGGGCTCTATCACCCAGCATCTCAGGGCTCCTTCCCTTCCAGATCCCTGGTGAGGCTTCCACTGCCTAGCCTCCTGCGTTGTGGCCAAGTTACCCACAGATAGACTCATCTTCTACTAATAAACCTGTTCTACTGGTGTGTGTGGTTTTCCGGTTCTGACATGCCATCCCCTGCATTATCACCACAAAAACAATGACCTCAAATGTATTCCGAGACACACTGTGGTGTGGGAATGAGCCAAGACCATAGGAGCCTATAATATCTTATGGGAGAGGCCATCTTCTGGTGCCCGAGGCTGCAATTCCTGGCCCCAGATTCAGATGTTTTAGCACAGGTACTGAGAAGGTTGTGGTGGTTCAACATAATAAAGGGTGCCCTGTGGCTATGGGCCTGCCTCACATCTTCCATGATCTCAGAGTCAACCTGCCCTATTCCTGTTGGGCTTTGCAGATTAAATGGTATATGACTCGCCGAGCTTGCCTTAAATCCCTGTCTCTCTCGTGCTTACATCTTCAGAACAAATGTGGGAACCCCGTTCTGGGGACTCTTGCCTCAGATTCCTCTATGGCATTTGT
Organism: Montemys delectorum; assembly: GCA_019843815.1. NCBI lineage: Eukaryota > Metazoa > Chordata > Mammalia > Rodentia > Muridae > Montemys > Montemys delectorum. The sequence continues at coordinate 18,524 of JADRCD010223011.1, forward strand.
TAAGCTCACTCTCTGAGGCATGTGCCCAGACCCCTGTGCACAGACCTCCTCTTACGCGTACTTAGCACCGCCAGCTTTAGACGTAAGCTAGTGTTCCCCTCTGAGTAAAGATGACACTGCTTAGACTGTGTAATCTGTGGAGGCAGATTTTTAGCATAATATCAGCCTCATGGCAGACATGCAAAGTAGTCTAGCTTCAGATTTGCAAGAAGCTGGGAGAGATTCTATAGTGCAGGATGCGTTTTGATGCTGAAACTGTCGCTCGTGGCTCCAAGGTCGTGAATTCAGACATCGTCTGTCCTCACCAGGGAATGGGACCCCCCAAGTCCCACAGCTCTCAAATCTGTGGGTGTTTAGAAAAAGTCCTGACAGATTTTTCAGACTAAAGAGAAGCCTGTGCCCATATGTTCCCAGGCAAGGAGCAGGAGAGTTGTGCTTTAAGGGCTGTCACAGAGGCTGGAGAGATGACTCGGTGGTTAAAAATATGGCCTCTCTTATTGCTCTTGCAGAGGATCTGAGGTCAGTTCCTAGAACTGACACAGTAGCTGACGACCATCCATAAGTCAGTTCCAGGAGGTCTGACCTCAGTGTGCACCAGGTATAGACACAGTGCACATATGCACATGCAGGATAAATACTCTGTCCTAGTTACTTTTCTACAGTTATGATAAGGCACTATGATCAAGGCAACTTACAAAAGAAAATATTTAATTGGGCTTACAGTTTCAGAGGGTGAGAGTCTGTGATGGTGGAGCCAAGTCCCAGGAAGAATAGCTGAGAACCTACATCTTGAGCAGCAAATAGTTAACAGGGAAAGTCCTCAGCACTGACACACCTCCTCCAACAAGACCACACCTCCTAATCCTTCCCAAACAGTTCCACAAACGGGAGAGCAAGTATTCTTGAGCCAATGGAGTCCATTCTCGATTAAACCACCACACACTCATACACTTAAAATAGAATAAGAACATGTAAGTAGATGGTTAAATCTCAGTCACCTGTGGTGTTTTGGTGTCGCTCATTACTTGTGCTCTGAACCTGCTCCTGTCTGGTGAGAGACTTTCTGTGACATACACAGCTGTAACAAATTCAGGCCCTGGTCACTCAGGAAATGTAGGATGTCAGAGTCTGTCCGTGGAACAGTGCCTCCCAGGGATGCTGCCTGACTCCTCCACTCTGTCTCCTCTTCTCGGACTCCTCTTCTCTTCCCAACTTTCCCCAGATGAATAGGGTAATCTAAGATCCCCCCCAGATCCCCAGATGCTGATGGGGAAATTGGAGCTTTGGGGTGAGGTGTAGAGAAACTGGAGTCCTACTGGCCAGCCTCCCAAATCTAAACTTGAGCAGCCTCTTTCATGAACCTTGTATAAAATACTTTACCTAATGATGTCCATTCGTGTGAAGGTTTTTGTTTTTGTTTTTAATTTCCACTAATTATCTATTTCTGGACACATCTCCTATATCACCCACACTTCCAACTCTCAAGTCTTTTCTCCCCTTTTCCAAAGTCAGGAGGAGCCACAGAGGGAGAGAAATGGACAGAGGTTTGGAATGTAACATCATGGACCTTATTCTTACCAACTGTACTTGATGTGAGAGCATCCCCCCCAAACGAGTTTCTTCTTTTAACTTGGTTAGTCATAAGCCAATTTTCTGATCTCCTGAGGAAACCTATATTCCATGTTAGCTTTCTTTTAGCATAAAACCTCATTAAATTTGATCAGTAATTGGGAAAAACAAACAAACAAACAGGCCCAGTATTGAGAAAACAGATCTTTACAGAAGCGTCTAAGAAGAACTAGTGTGCTGAGCAAGTAATAACATAAACAAGGGGCATGTTTGACCTAGTTTAAGAAACAAATATTTAAATAACTGTGGTATGTGAATAGTCCACGTGCTAGCAAGGCACTTCTCAAACATCTATCATTCATAAAGGAGATTAAAAATCAGCCGTATCGTAAATTACACATACTGCTTCAGGAACACTTTCTGTTTTACTTCAACATACAGATAGATACATATACCTGTCTATGAATGGCTAGTTTAACAAGTGTACAAGGTAATGGGCCCTTTTTAATACATCCATGCATGTGTGTTACTGTGCTCTGACACATTCATTCCTCCGACCACCTTTCCTAATAAAGAAGATTTGAAGAGTGTGTTGTTGTAGTAAATTTAGAGACTGCTTAGAAGAACAAGCGCTATACAGTTCCCACTCGTTCTTGAGTGGGAGCAGTGAGCAGGCATGAGAGTTTTGGACGAGGAAGACTCACGTGTCTTATTGTTAAGCACAACTTCAAAGTCTGAATGGCCACAGGCATTTCAAAAGCAAATTGCTGATAAGCAAGAAAAGTGTTACAAGAATGAAAGTAAAAGCCCCTGTATTCACCGGTGTGTCCATCTGCTTCTCTGTTCCCCCCCCCTGCATTCACAGGTGTGTCCATCTGCATCTCTGTTCCCCCCCTGCATTCACAGGTGTGTCCATCTGCATCTCTGTTCCCCCCCCTGCATTCACAGGTGTGTCCATCTGCATCTCTGTTCCCCCCCTGCATTCACAGGTGTGTCCATCTGCATCTCTGTTCCCCCCCTGCATTCACAGGTGTGTCCATCTGCATCTCTGTTCCCCCTCTGCATTCACAGGTGTGTCCATCTGCGTCTCTGTTCCCCCCCTGCATTCACAGGTGTGTCCATCTGCATCTCTGTTCCCCCCCTGCATTCACAGGTGTGTCCATCTGCATCTCTGTTCCCCCCCTGCATTCACAGGTGTGTCCATCCGCATCTCTGTTCCCCCTCTGTATTCACAGGTGTGTCCATCTGCGTCTCTGTTCCCTACACTCAGGATCAGGTGCATGGGTTCCACTGTGGAGCTATAAAGAGCAGTCACCTCTGGACTGCACCTAGCCAGCCTGAGAGGGTTGCCTGGAGTGGGACTTGGGGATCAGCAGTTTTCTAGGAATCATCATGTAGAGTGAGCACTGAGTACCACACAACAACATGACAGAACACTGTGACTTTTGTTAGGAAACCCTTCTGTGGAGACAGAGAGATCAAAGAAACCCAGACATGGACAAATGTGGAGAATAAGTAACCAGGGGTGGGATGTGCTCAGCGGCAACCAGTGTGGCCATGGCCCTAAACCTAAGGGCTGTGCTGTGTCCCTAACCCCATACCTAAGGGCTGTGCTGTGTCCCTAACCCTACACATAAGGGCTATTCTGTGGTCATTCCCCTATACCTAAGGCCTATTCTGTGACCATAACCCTGTGTCTACAGGCTATGCTGAGAACATCTTGGAAGAAGGGGCAGAAAGAGCCAGAGGAACAAGATGCCTTCTGCTCTAGTGTCTGCTACATAGGACAAGAAAGCTGCGTTCAGGAAATCTTAAGAACATGCATAATCAAGACCTACATGCATAATACAATTCCATTCAACATGCCAATGTAGATGGGGAAATGTTACAAGGTCCCATCTTTAGACAAGAAGTACAGATAACCAGTGTTGCTGAGAGAAGAGAGAGAGAGAGAAAGAGAGGGAGGAAGAGAGGAAGAGAGAGAGAGAGAGAGAGAGAGAGAGAGAGAGAGAGAGAGAGAGA